>CAMPDV010002100.1:0-80070 GCA_946699065.1 Loxodes magnus
TAACTACTATTTTTAATCTACGTAAAATCAAATTCAAATCTAACTATTTTTAATTGTCGTAAAATCAAATTCAAATCTAACTATTTTTAATTGTCGTAAAAATAAATTCAAATCTAACTATTTTTAATTAACGTAAAATTAAATTCAAATCTAACTATTTTTAATTGTCGTAAAATTAAATTCAAATCTAACTATTTTTAATTGACGTAAAATTAAATTCAAATCTAACTATTTTTAATCTACGTCAAATGAAATTCAAATCTAACTATTTTTAATTTACGTAAAATTAAATTCAAATCTAACTATTTTTAATTGTCGTAAAATTAAATTCAAATCTAACTATTTTTAATTGTCGTAAAAATAAATTCAAATCTAACTATTTTTAATTGTCGTAAAATAAATTCAAATCTAACTATTTTTAATTTTCGTAAAAATAAATTCAAATCTAACTATTTTTAATTGTCGTAAAATTAAATTCAAATCTAACTATTTTTAATTGTCGTAAAATAAATTCAAATCTAACTATTTTTAATTGTCGTAAAATTAAATTCAAATCTAACTATTTTTAATTGTCGTAAATTAAATTCAAATCTAACTATTTTTAATTGTCGTAAAATTAAATTCAAATCTAACTATTTTTAATTGTCGTAAAATTAAATTCAAATCTAACTATTTTTAATTGTCGTAAAAATAAATTCAAATCTAACTATTTTTAATTGACGTAAAATTAAATTCAAATCTAACTATTTTTAATCTACGTCAAATGAAATTCAAATCTAACTATTTTTAATTTACGTAAAATTAAATTCAAATCTAACTATTTTTAATTGTCGTAAAATTAAATTCAAATCTAACTATTTTTAATTGTCGTAAAAATAAATTCAAATCTAACTATTTTTAATCTACGTAAAATTAAATTCAAATCTAACTATTTTTAATCTACGTAAAATTAAATTCAAATCTAACTATTTTTAATTGTCGTAAAATTAAATTCAAATCTAACTATTTTTAATTAACGTAAAATTAAATTCAAATCTAACTATTTTTAATTGTCGTAAAATAAATTCAAATCTAACTATTTTTAATTGTCGTAAAATTAAATTCAAATCTAACTATTTTTAATTGTCGTAAAATTAAATTCAAATCTAACTATTTTTAATTGTCGTAAAAATAATTCAAATCTAACTATTTTTAATTAATGTAAAATCAAATTCAAATCTAACTATTTTTAATTGTCGTAAAATTAAATTCAAATCTAACTATTTTTAATTAACGTAAAATTAAATTCAAATCTAACTATTTTTAATTGTCGTAAAATTAAATTCAAATCTAACTATTTTTAATTGACGTAAAATTAAATTCAAATCTAACTATTTTTAATCTACGTCAAATGAAATTCAAATCTAACTATTTTTAATTTACGTAAAATTAAATTCAAATCTAACTATTTTTAATTGTCGTAAAATTAAATTCAAATCTAACTATTTTTAATTGTCGTAAAAATAAATTCAAATCTAACTATTTTTAATTGTCGTAAAATAAATTCAAATCTAACTATTTTTAATTTTCGTAAAAATAAATTCAAATCTAACTATTTTTAATTGTCGTAAAATTAAATTCAAATCTAACTATTTTTAATTGTCGTAAAATAAATTCAAATCTAACTATTTTTAATTGTCGTAAAATTAAATTCAAATCTAACTATTTTTAATTGTCGTAAAATAAATTCAAATCTAACTATTTTTAATTGTCGTAAAATTAAATTCAAATCTAACTATTTTTAATTGTCGTAAAATTAAATTCAAATCTAACTATTTTTAATTGTCGTAAAAATAAATTCAAATCTAACTATTTTTAATTGTCGTAAAATTAAATTCAAATCTAACTATTTTTAATTGACGTAAAATTAAATTCAAATCTAACTATTTTTAATCTACGTCAAATGAAATTCAAATCTAACTATTTTTAATTTACGTAAAATTAAATTCAAATCTAACTATTTTTAATTGTCGTAAAATTAAATTCAAATCTAACTATTTTTAATCTACGTAAAATGAAATTCAAATCTAACTATTTTTAATCTACGTAAAATTAAATTCAAATCTAACTATTTTTTATCTACGTAAAATTAAATTCAAATCTAACTATTTTTAATCTACGTAAAATTAAATTCAAATCTAACTATTTTTAATTAACGTAAAATTAAATTCAAATCTAACTATTTTTAATTGTCGTAAAATAAATTCAAATCTAACTATTTTTAATTGTCGTAAATCAAATTCAAATCTAACTATTTTTAATCTACGTAAAATCAAATTCAAATCTAACTATTTTTAATTGTCGTAAAATCAAATTCAAATCTAACTATTTTTAATTGTCGTAAATTAAATTCAAATCTAACTATTTTTAATTGTCGTAAAAATAATTCAAATCTAACTATTTTTAATTAACGTAAAATCAAATTCAAATCTAACTATTTTTAATTGTCGTAAAATTAAATTCAAATCTAACTATTTTTAATTAACGTAAAATTAAATTCAAATCTAACTATTTTTAATTGTCGTAAAATTAAATTCAAATCTAACTATTTTTAATTGACGTAAAATTAAATTCAAATCTAACTATTTTTAATCTACGTCAAATGAAATTCAAATCTAACTATTTTTAATTTACGTAAAATTAAATTCAAATCTAACTATTTTTAATTGTCGTAAAATTAAATTCAAATCTAACTATTTTTAATTGTCGTAAAATTAAATTCAAATCTAACTATTTTTAATTGTCGTAAAAATAAATTCAAATCTAACTATTTTTAATCTACGTCAAATTAAATTCAAATCTAACTATTTTTAATTGTCGTAAAATTAAATTCAAATCTAACTATTTTTAATTGTCGTAAAATTAAATTCAAATCTAACTATTTTTAATCTACGTCAAATAAAATTCAAATCTAACTATTTTTAATCACGTAAAATTAAATTCAAATCTAACTATTTTTAATTTACGTAAAATTAAATTCAAATCTAACTATTTTTAATTGTCGTAAAAATAAATTCAAATCTAACTATTTTTAATTGTCGTAAAATTAAATTCAAATCTAACTATTTTTAATTGTCGTAAAATAAATTCAAATCTAACTATTTTTAATCACGTAAAATTAAATTCAAATCTAACTATTTTTAATTGTCGTAAAATCAAATTCAAATCTAACTATTTTTAATCACGTAAAATTAAATTCAAATCTAACTATTTTTAATTGTCGTAAAATCAAATTCAAATCTAACTATTTTTAATTGTCGTAAAATCAAATTCAAATCTAACTATTTTTAATTGTCGTAAAATTAAATTCAAATCTAACTATTTTTAATCACGTAAAATCAAATTCAAATCTAACTATTTTTAATCACGTAAAATTAAATTCAAATCTAACTATTTTTAATTGTCGTAAAATCAAATTCAAATCTAACTATTTTTAATTGTCGTAAAATCAAATTCAAATCTAACTATTTTTAATTGTCGTAAAAATAAATTCAAATCTAACTATTTTTAATTGTCGTAAAAATAAATTCAAATCTAACTATTTTTAATTGTCGTAAAAATAAATTCAAATCTAACTATTTTTAATTGTCGTAAATTAAATTCAAATCTAACTATTTTTAATTGTCGTAAAAATAAATTCAAATCTAACTATTTTTAATCTACGTAAAATCAAATTCAAATCTAACTATTTTTAATTGTCGTAAAATTAAATTCAAATCTAACTATTTTTAATCTACGTAAAATCAAATTCAAATCTAACTATTTTTAATCTACGTAAAATTAAATTCAAATCTAACTATTTTTAATCTACGTAAAATCAAATTCAAATCTAACTATTTTTAATCTACGTAAAATTAAATTCAAATCTAACTATTTTTAATCTACGTAAAATCAAATTCAAATCTAACTATTTTTAATCTACGTAAAATTAAATTCAAATCTAACTATTTTTAATCTACGTAAAATCAAATTCAAATCTAACTATTTTTAATCTACGTAAAATCAAATTCAAATCTAACTATTTTTAATTGTCGTAAAAATAAATTCAAATCTAACTATTTTTAATTGTCGTAAAATTAAATTCAAATCTAACTATTTTTAATTGTCGTAAAAATAAATTCAAATCTAACTATTTTTAATTGTCGTAAAAATAAATTCAAATCTAACTATTTTTAATTGTCGTAAAATAAATTCAAATCTAACTATTTTTAATTGTCGTAAAATAAATTCAAATCTAACTATTTTTAATTTACGTAAAATTAAATTCAAATCTAACTATTTTTAATTGTCGTAAATTAAATTCAAATCTAACTATTTTTAATTGTCGTAAAAATAAATTCAAATCTAACTATTTTTAATTGTCGTAAATTAAATTCAAATCTAACTATTTTTAATCTACGTAAAATTAAATTCAAATCTAACTATTTTTAATTGTCGTAAAAATAAATTCAAATCTAACTATTTTTAATTGTCGTAAAAATAAATTCAAATCTAACTATTTTTAATCTACGTAAAATTAAATTCAAATCTAACTATTTTTAATTAACGTAAAATTAAATTCAAATCTAACTATTTTTAATTGTCGTAAAATTAAATTCAAATCTAACTATTTTTAATCTACGTAAAATTAAATTCAAATCTAACTATTTTTAATCTACGTAAAATTAAATTCAAATCTAACTATTTTTAATTGTCGTAAAATTAAATTCAAATCTAACTATTTTTAATTGACGTAAAATTAAATTCAAATCTAACTATTTTTAATTTACGTAAAATTAAATTCAAATCTAACTATTTTTAATTTACGTAAAATTAAATTCAAATCTAACTATTTTTAATTGTCGTAAATTAAATTCAAATCTAACTATTTTTAATCTACGTAAAATTAAATTCAAATCTAACTATTTTTAATTGTCGTAAATTAAATTCAAATCTAACTATTTTTAATCTACGTAAAATTAAATTCAAATCTAACTATTTTTAATTGTCGTAAAAATAAATTCAAATCTAACTATTTTTAATTGTCGTAAAAATAAATTCAAATCTAACTATTTTTAATCTACGTCAAATTAAATTCAAATCTAACTATTTTTAATTGTCGTAAAATTAAATTCAAATCTAACTATTTTTAATTTACGTAAAATTAAATTCAAATCTAACTATTTTTAATTAACGTAAAATTAAATTCAAATCTAACTATTTTTAATTTACGTAAAATTAAATTCAAATCTAACTATTTTTAATTGTCGTAAAAATAAATTCAAATCTAACTATTTTTAATTGTCGTAAATTAAATTCAAATCTAACTATTTTTAATTGTCGTAAAATCAAATTCAAATCTAACTATTTTTAATTGTCGTAAAAATAAATTCAAATCTAACTATTTTTAATCTACGTAAAATCAAATTCAAATCTAACTATTTTTAATTGTCGTAAAATTAAATTCAAATCTAACTATTTTTAATTGTCGTAAAAATAAATTCAAATCTAACTATTTTTAATCTACGTAAAATCAAATTCAAATCTAACTATTTTTAATCTACGTAAAATCAAATTCAAATCTAACTATTTTTAATTTACGTAAAATTAAATTCAAATCTAACTATTTTTAATCTACGTAAAATTAAATTCAAATCTAACTATTTTTAATCTACGTAAAATCAAATTCAAATCTAACTATTTTTAATCTACGTAAAATTAAATTCAAATCTAACTATTTTTAATCTACGTAAAATCAAATTCAAATCTAACTATTTTTAATCTACGTAAAATCAAATTCAAATCTAACTATTTTTAATTGTCGTAAAATAAATTCAAATCTAACTATTTTTAATCACGTAAAATTAAATTCAAATCTAACTATTTTTAATTGTCGTAAAATCAAATTCAAATCTAACTATTTTTAATCTACGTAAAATTAAATTCAAATCTAACTATTTTTAATTTACGTAAAATTAAATTCAAATCTAACTATTTTTAATCTACGTAAAATTAAATTCAAATCTAACTATTTTTAATTGTCGTAAAATTAAATTCAAATCTAACTATTTTTAATTGTCGTAAAAATAAATTCAAATCTAACTATTTTTAATTGTCGTAAAAATAAATTCAAATCTAACTATTTTTAATTGTCGTAAAAATAAATTCAAATCTAACTATTTTTAATCTACGTCAAATTAAATTCAAATCTAACTATTTTTAATTGTCGTAAAATTAAATTCAAATCTAACTATTTTTAATTTACGTAAAATTAAATTCAATTCTAACTATTTTTAATTAACGTAAAATTAAATTCAAATCTAACTATTTTTAATTGTCGTAAAAATAAATTCAAATCTAACTATTTTTAATTGTCGTAAATTAAATTCAAATCTAACTATTTTTAATTGTCGTAAAATCAAATTCAAATCTAACTATTTTTAATTGTCGTAAAAATAAATTCAAATCTAACTATTTTTAATCTACGTAAAATCAAATTCAAATCTAACTATTTTTAATTGTCGTAAAATTAAATTCAAATCTAACTATTTTTAATTGTCGTAAAAATAAATTCAAATCTAACTATTTTTAATCTACGTAAAATCAAATTCAAATCTAACTATTTTTAATTTACGTAAAATTAAATTCAAATCTAACTATTTTTAATTGTCGTAAAATTAAATTCAAATCTAACTATTTTTAATTTACGTAAAATTAAATTCAAATCTAACTATTTTTAATCTACGTAAAATTAAATTCAAATCTAACTATTTTTAATTGTCGTAAAAATAAATTCAAATCTAACTATTTTTAATCTACGTAAAATTAAATTCAAATCTAACTATTTTTAATTGTCGTAAAATAAATTCAAATCTAACTATTTTTAATCACGTAAAATTAAATTCAAATCTAACTATTTTTAATTGTCGTAAAATCAAATTCAAATCTAACTATTTTTAATCTACGTAAAATTAAATTCAAATCTAACTATTTTTAATTTACGTAAAATTAAATTCAAATCTAACTATTTTTAATCTACGTAAAATTAAATTCAAATCTAACTATTTTTAATTGTCGTAAAAATAAATTCAAATCTAACTATTTTTAATCTACGTAAAATCAAATTCAAATCTAACTATTTTTAATTGTCGTAAAATCAAATTCAAATCTAACTATTTTTAATTGTCGTAAAAATAAATTCAAATCTAACTATTTTTAATCTACGTAAAATTAAATTCAAATCTAACTATTTTTAATTGTCGTAAAAATAAATTCAAATCTAACTATTTTTAATTGTCGTAAAAATAAATTCAAATCTAACTATTTTTAATTGTCGTAAAATTAAATTCAAATCTAACTATTTTTAATTGTCGTAAAATTAAATTCAAATCTAACTATTTTTAATTTACGTAAAATTAAATTCAAATCTAACTATTTTTAATTGTCGTAAAAATAAATTCAAATCTAACTATTTTTAATCTACGTAAAATCAAATTCAAATCTAACTATTTTTAATTGTCGTAAAATTAAATTCAAATCTAACTATTTTTAATTGTCGTAAAATCAAATTCAAATCTAACTATTTTTAATTGTCGTAAAAATAAATTCAAATCTAACTATTTTTAATTGTCGTAAAATTAAATTCAAATCTAACTATTTTTAATCTACGTAAAATCAAATTCAAATCTAACTATTTTTAATTGTCGTAAAAATAAATTCAAATCTAACTATTTTTAATCTACGTAAAATTAAATTCAAATCTAACTATTTTTAATTGTCGTAAAAATAAATTCAAATCTAACTATTTTTAATTGTCGTAAAAATAAATTCAAATCTAACTATTTTTAATCTACGTAAAATCAAATTCAAATCTAACTATTTTTAATTGTCGTAAAAATAAATTCAAATCTAACTATTTTTAATTGTCGTAAATTAAATTCAAATCTAACTATTTTTAATTGTCGTAAAATCAAATTCAAATCTAACTATTTTTAATTGTCGTAAAAATAAATTCAAATCTAACTATTTTTAATCTACGTAAAATCAAATTCAAATCTAACTATTTTTAATTGTCGTAAAATAAATTCAAATCTAACTATTTTTAATTGTCGTAAAATTAAATTCAAATCTAACTATTTTTAATCTACGTAAAATTAAATTCAAATCTAACTATTTTTAATCTACGTAAAATTAAATTCAAATCTAACTATTTTTAATTGTCGTAAAATTAAATTCAAATCTAACTATTTTTAATTGTCGTAAAATCAAATTCAAATCTAACTATTTTTAATTGTCGTAAAAATAAATTCAAATCTAACTATTTTTAATCTACGTAAAATTAAATTCAAATCTAACTATTTTTAATTGTCGTAAAAATAAATTCAAATCTAACTATTTTTAATTGTCGTAAAATTAAATTCAAATCTAACTATTTTTAATTGTCGTAAAATTAAATTCAAATCTAACTATTTTTAATTGTCGTAAAAATAAATTCAAATCTAACTATTTTTAATCTACGTAAAATCAAATTCAAATCTAACTATTTTTAATCTACGTAAAATTAAATTCAAATCTAACTATTTTTAATCTACGTAAAATCAAATTCAAATCTAACTATTTTTAATCTACGTAAAATTAAATTCAAATCTAACTATTTTTAATCTACGTAAAAATAAATTCAAATCTTACTATTTTTAATCTACGTCAAATTAAATTCAAATCTAACTATTTTTAATTGTCGTAAAATTAAATTCAAATCTAACTATTTTTAATTGTCGTAAAATTAAATTCAAATCTAACTATTTTTAATTGTCGTAAAATTAAATTCAAATCTAACTATTTTTAATTGACGTAAAATTAAATTCAAATCTAACTATTTTTAATCTACGTCAAATGAAATTCAAATCTAACTATTTTTAATTTTCGTAAAATTAAATTCAAATCTAACTATTTTTAATTGTCGTAAAATCAAATTCAAATCTAACTATTTTTAATTGTCGTCGTAAAATCAAATTCAAATCTAACTATTTTTAATTGTCGTAAAATTAAATTCAAATCTAACTATTTTTAATTAACGTAAAATTAAATTCAAATCTAACTATTTTTAATTGTCGTAAAATTAAATTCAAATCTAACTATTTTTAATCTACGTACGTAAAATTAAATTCAAATCTAACTATTTTTAATCTACGTAAAATTAAATTCAAATCTAACTATTTTTAATTGTCGTAAAAATAAATTCAAATCTAACTATTTTTAATTGTCGTAAAATTAAATTCAAATCTAACTATTTTTAATTTACGTAAAATTAAATTCAAATCTAACTATTTTTAATTGTCGTAAAATTAAATTCAAATCTAACTATTTTTAATCTACGTAAAATCAAATTCAAATCTAACTATTTTTAATTGTCGTAAAAATAAATTCAAATCTAACTATTTTTAATCTACGTAAAATTAAATTCAAATCTAACTATTTTTAATTAACGTAAAATTAAATTCAAATCTAACTATTTTTAATTGTCGTAAAATTAAATTCAAATCTAACTATTTTTAATTGTCGTAAAATTAAATTCAAATCTAACTATTTTTAATCTACGTCAAATGAAATTCAAATCTAACTATTTTTAATTTACGTAAAATTAAATTCAAATCTAACTATTTTTAATCTACGTAAAATCAAATTCAAATCTAACTATTTTTAATTGTCGTAAAAATAAATTCAAATCTAACTATTTTTAATCTACGTAAAATCAAATTCAAATCTAACTATTTTTAATTGTCGTAAAATCAAATTCAAATCTAACTATTTTTAATTGTCGTAAAAATAAATTCAAATCTAACTATTTTTAATCTACGTAAAATTAAATTCAAATCTAACTATTTTTAATCTACGTAAAATCAAATTCAAATCTAACTATTTTTAATTGTCGTAAAATCAAATTCAAATCTAACTATTTTTAATTGTCGTAAAAATAAATTCAAATCTAACTATTTTTAATTGTCGTAAAAATAAATTCAAATCTAACTATTTTTAATCTACGTAAAATCAAATTCAAATCTAACTATTTTTAATTGTCGTAAAATTAAATTCAAATCTAACTATTTTTAATCTACGTAAAATCAAATTCAAATCTAACTATTTTTAATTGTCGTAAAATTAAATTCAAATCTAACTATTTTTAATTGTCGTAAAATTAAATTCAAATCTAACTATTTTTAATTGACGTAAAATTAAATTCAAATCTAACTATTTTTAATCTACGTAAAAATAAATTCAAATCTAACTATTTTTAACTTTCGTAAAATTAAATTCAAATCTAACTATTTTTAATTGTCGTAAATTAAATTCAAATCTAACTATTTTTAATCTACGTAAAATCAAATTCAAATCTAACTATTTTTAATTGTCGTAAAAATAAATTCAAATCTAACTATTTTTAATTGTCGTAAAAATAAATTCAAATCTAACTATTTTTAATCTACGTAAAATTAAATTCAAATCTAACTATTTTTAATTAACGTAAAATTAAATTCAAATCTAACTATTTTTAATTGTCGTAAAATTAAATTCAAATCTAACTATTTTTAATCTACGTAAAATTAAATTCAAATCTAACTATTTTTAATCTACGTAAAATTAAATTCAAATCTAACTATTTTTAATCTACGTAAAATTAAATTCAAATCTAACTATTTTTAATTGTCGTAAAATTAAATTCAAATCTAACTATTTTTAATTGTCGTAAAAATAAATTCAAATCTAACTATTTTTAATCTACGTCAAATGAAATTCAAATCTAACTATTTTTAATTTACGTAAAATTAAATTCAAATCTAACTATTTTTAATCTACGTAAAATCAAATTCAAATCTAACTATTTTTAATTGTCGTAAAAATAAATTCAAATCTAACTATTTTTAATCTACGTAAAATCAAATTCAAATCTAACTATTTTTAATTGTCGTAAAATCAAATTCAAATCTAACTATTTTTAATTGTCGTAAAAATAAATTCAAATCTAACTATTTTTAATCTACGTAAAATTAAATTCAAATCTAACTATTTTTAATTGTCGTAAATTAAATTCAAATCTAACTATTTTTAATCTACGTCAAATTAAATTCAAATCTAACTATTTTTAATTGTCGTAAAATTAAATTCAAATCTAACTATTTTTAATTTACGTAAAATTAAATTCAAATCTAACTATTTTTAATTGTCGTAAAATTAAATTCAAATCTAACTATTTTTAATTGTCGTAAAATCAAATTCAAATCTAACTATTTTTAATTGTCGTAAAAATAAATTCAAATCTAACTATTTTTAATCTACGTAAAATCAAATTCAAATCTAACTATTTTTAATTGTCGTAAAATTAAATTCAAATCTAACTATTTTTAATTGTCGTAAAAATAAATTCAAATCTAACTATTTTTAATCTACGTCAAATTAAATTCAAATCTAACTATTTTTAATTGTCGTAAAATTAAATTCAAATCTAACTATTTTTAATTTACGTAAAAATAAATTCAAATCTTACTATTTTTAATCTACGTCAAATTAAATTCAAATCTAACTATTTTTAATTGTCGTAAAATTAAATTCAAATCTAACTATTTTTAATTGTCGTAAAATTAAATTCAAATCTAACTATTTTTAATTTACGTAAAATTAAATTCAAATCTAACTATTTTTAATTGTCGTAAAAATAAATTCAAATCTAACTATTTTTAATTGTCGTAAAATTAAATTCAAATCTAACTATTTTTAATTGTCGTAAAATTAAATTCAAATCTAACTATTTTTAATTTACGTAAAATTAAATTCAAATCTAACTATTTTTAATTGTCGTAAAAATAAATTCAAATCTAACTATTTTTAATCTACGTAAAATCAAATTCAAATCTAACTATTTTTAATTGTCGTAAAATCAAATTCAAATCTAACTATTTTTAATTGTCGTAAAATCAAATTCAAATCTAACTATTTTTAATTGTCGTAAAAATAAATTCAAATCTAACTATTTTTAATTGTCGTAAAATTAAATTCAAATCTAACTATTTTTAATCTACGTAAAATTAAATTCAAATCTAACTATTTTTAATCTACGTAAAATTAAATTCAAATCTAACTATTTTTAATCTACGTAAAATTAAATTCAAATCTAACTATTTTTAATTGTCGTAAAAATAAATTCAAATCTAACTATTTTTAATCTACGTAAAATCAAATTCAAATCTAACTATTTTTAATTGTCGTAAAATCAAATTCAAATCTAACTATTTTTAATTGTCGTAAATTAAATTCAAATCTAACTATTTTTAATTGTCGTAAAAATAATTCAAATCTAACTATTTTTAATTGTCGTAAAATCAAATTCAAATCTAACTATTTTTAATTGTCGTAATAATCTACGTAAAATTAAATTCAAATCTAACTATTTTTAATTGTCGTAAAATTAAATTCAAATCTAACTATTTTTAATTTACGTAAAATTAAATTCAAATCTAACTATTTTTAATTGTCGTAAAAATAAATTCAATCTTACTATTTTTAATCTACGTTAAATTCAAATCTAACTATTTTTAATTGTCGTAAAATAAATTCAAATCTAACTATTTTTAATTGTCGTAAAATAAATTCAAATCTAACTATTTTTAATTGTCGTTAAATTCAAATCTAACTATTTTTAATTGTCGTAAAAATAAATTCAAATCTAACTATTTTTAATTGTCGTAAATTAAATTCAAATCTAACTATTTTTAATCTACGTAAAATTAAATTCAAATCTAACTATTTTTAATTGTCGTAAAATAAATTCAAATCTAACTATTTTTAATTGTCGTAAAATAAATTCAAATCTAACTATTTTTAATTGTCGTAAAAATAAATTCAAATCTAACTATTTTTAATTGTCGTAAAAATAAATTCAAATCTAACTATTTTTAATTGTCGTAAATTAAATTCAAATCTAACTATTTTTAATTGTCGTAAAATCAAATTCAAATCTAACTATTTTTAATTGTCGTAAAAATAAATTCAAATCTAACTATTTTTAATTGTCGTAAAAATAAATTCAAATCTAACTATTTTTAATCTACGTAAAATCAAATTCAAATCTAACTATTTTTAATTGTCGTAAAATCAAATTCAAATCTAACTATTTTTAATTGTCGTAAAAATAAATTCAAATCTAACTATTTTTAATCTACGTAAAATCAAATTCAAATCTAACTATTTTTAATCTACGTAAAATCAAATTCAAATCTAACTATTTTTAATTGTCGTAAAATTAAATTCAAATCTAACTATTTTTAATTGTCGTAAAATCAAATTCAAATCTAACTATTTTTAATTGTCGTAAAAATAAATTCAAATCTAACTATTTTTAATTGTCGTAAAATCAAATTCAAATCTAACTATTTTTAATCTACGTAAAATCAAATTCAAATCTAACTATTTTTAATTGTCGTAAAATAAATTCAAATCTAACTATTTTTAATTGTCGTAAATTAAATTCAAATCTAACTATTTTTAATTGTCGTAAAAATAAATTCAAATCTAACTATTTTTAATTGTCGTAAAAATAAATTCAAATCTAACTATTTTTAATCTACGTAAAATTAAATTCAAATCTAACTATTTTTAATTGTCGTAAAAATAAATTCAAATCTAACTATTTTTAATTGTCGTAAATTAAATTCAAATCTAACTATTTTTAATTGTCGTAAAATTAAATTCAAATCTAACTATTTTTAATTGTCGTAAAATAAATTCAAATCTAACTATTTTTAATTGTCGTAAAATAAATTCAAATCTAACTATTTTTAATTGTCGTAAAAATAAATTCAAATCTAACTATTTTTAATTGTAAAAATAAATTCAAATCTAACTATTTTTCGTAAAAATAAATTCAAATCTAACTATTTTTAATTGTCGTAAAATTAAATTCAAATCTAACTATTTTTAATTGTCGTAAAATAAATTCAAATCTAACTATTTTTAATTGTCGTAAAATTAAATTCAAATCTAACTATTTTTAATTGTCGTAAAATTAAATTCAAATCTAACTATTTTTAATCTACGTCAAATGAAATTCAAATCTAACTATTTTTAATTGTCGTAAAATTAAATTCAAATCTAACTATTTTTAATTGTCGTAAAAATAAATTCAAATCTAACTATTTTTAATTGTCGTAAAAATAAATTCAAATCTAACTATTTTTAATCTACGTAAAATCAAATTCAAATCTAACTATTTTTAATTGTCGTAAAATCAAATTCAAATCTAACTATTTTTAATTGTCGTAAAATTAAATTCAAATCTAACTATTTTTAATTGTCGTAAAATTAAATTCAAATCTAACTATTTTTAATTGTCGTAAAATTAAATTCAAATCTAACTATTTTTAATTGTCGTAAAAATAAATTCAAATCTAACTATTTTTAATCTACGTAAAATTAAATTCAAATCTAACTATTTTTAATTAACGTAAAATTAAATTCAAATCTAACTATTTTTAATTGTCGTAAAATTAAATTCAAATCTAACTATTTTTAATTGTCGTAAAAATAAATTCAAATCTTACTATTTTTAATCTACGTCAAATTAAATTCAAATCTAACTATTTTTAATTGTCGTAAAATTAAATTCAAATCTAACTATTTTTAATTGTCGTAAAATTAAATTCAAATCTAACTATTTTTAATTTACGTAAAATTAAATTCAAATCTAACTATTTTTAATCTACGTCAAATGAAATTCAAATCTAACTATTTTTAATTTACGTAAAATTAAATTCAAATCTAACTATTTTTAATCTACGTAAAATCAAATTCAAATCTAACTATTTTTAATCTACGTAAAATTAAATTCAAATCTAACTATTTTTAATTTTCGTAAAATTAAATTCAAATCTAACTATTTTTAATTGTCGTAAAATTAAATTCAAATCTAACTATTTTTAATTGTCGTAAAATAAATTCAAATCTAACTATTTTTAATTGTCGTAAAATCAAATTCAAATCTAACTATTTTTAATTGTCGTAAAATTAAATTCAAATCTAACTATTTTTAATTTACGTAAAATTAAATTCAAATCTAACTATTTTTAATTGTCGTAAAAATAAATTCAATCTAACTATTTTTAATCTACGTAAAATTAAATTCAAATCTAACTATTTTTAATTGTCGTAAAATAAATTCAAATCTAACTATTTTTAATTGTCGTAAAATTAAATTCAAATCTAACTATTTTTAATTGTCGTAAAAATAAATTCAAATCTAACTATTTTTAATTGTCGTAAAAATAAATTCAAATCTAACTATTTTTAATTGTCGTAAAATTAAATTCAAATCTAACTATTTTTAATTGTCGTAAAAATAAATTCAAATCTAACTATTTTTAATCTACGTAAAATCAAATTCAAATCTAACTATTTTTAATTGTCGTAAAAATAAATTCAAATCTAACTATTTTTAATTGTCGTAAAATTAAATTCAAATCTAACTATTTTTAATTGTCGTAAAAATAAATTCAAATCTAACTATTTTTAATTGTCGTAAAATTAAATTCAAATCTAACTATTTTTAATTGTCGTAAAATAAATTCAAATCTAACTATTTTTAATTGTCGTAAAATAAATTCAAATCTAACTATTTTTAATTGTCGTAAAAATAAATTCAAATCTAACTATTTTTAATTGTCGTAAAAATAAATTCAAATCTAACTATTTTTAATTGTCGTAAATTAAATTCAAATCTAACTATTTTTAATTGTCGTAAAATCAAATTCAAATCTAACTATTTTTAATTGTCGTAAAAATAAATTCAAATCTAACTATTTTTAATTGTCGTAAAAATAAATTCAAATCTAACTATTTTTAATCTACGTAAAATCAAATTCAAATCTAACTATTTTTAATTGTCGTAAAATCAAATTCAAATCTAACTATTTTTAATTGTCGTAAAAATAAATTCAAATCTAACTATTTTTAATCTACGTAAAATCAAATTCAAATCTAACTATTTTTAATCTACGTAAAATCAAATTCAAATCTAACTATTTTTAATTGTCGTAAAATTAAATTCAAATCTAACTATTTTTAATTGTCGTAAAATCAAATTCAAATCTAACTATTTTTAATTGTCGTAAAAATAAATTCAAATCTAACTATTTTTAATTGTCGTAAAATTAAATTCAAATCTAACTATTTTTAATCTACGTAAAATCAAATTCAAATCTAACTATTTTTAATTGTCGTAAAATAAATTCAAATCTAACTATTTTTAATTGTCGTAAATTAAATTCAAATCTAACTATTTTTAATTGTCGTAAAAATAAATTCAAATCTAACTATTTTTAATTGTCGTAAAAATAAATTCAAATCTAACTATTTTTAATCTACGTAAAATTAAATTCAAATCTAACTATTTTTAATTGTCGTAAAAATAAATTCAAATCTAACTATTTTTAATTGTCGTAAATTAAATTCAAATCTAACTATTTTTAATTGTCGTAAAAATAAATTCAAATCTAACTATTTTTAATTTACGTAAAATCAAATTCAAATCTAACTATTTTTAATTGTCGTAAATTAAATTCAAATCTAACTATTTTAAATTGTCGTAAAATTAAATTCAAATCTAACTATTTTTAATTGTCGTAAAATTAAATTCAAATCTAACTATTTTTAATTGTCGTAAAAATAAATTCAAATCTAACTATTTTTAATTGTCGTAAAAATAAATTCAAATCTAACTATTTTTAATTGTCGTAAAATTAAATTCAAATCTAACTATTTTTAATTGACGTAAAATTAAATTCAAATCTAACTATTTTTAATCTACGTCAAATGAAATTCAAATCTAACTATTTTTAATTGTCGTAAAATTAAATTCAAATCTAACTATTTTTAATTGTCGTAAAAATAAATTCAAATCTAACTATTTTTAATTGTCGTAAAAATAAATTCAAATCTAACTATTTTTAATCTACGTAAAATCAAATTCAAATCTAACTATTTTTAATTGTCGTAAAATCAAATTCAAATCTAACTATTTTTAATTGTCGTAAAATTAAATTCAAATCTAACTATTTTTAATTGTCGTAAAATTAAATTCAAATCTAACTATTTTTAATTGTCGTAAAATTAAATTCAAATCTAACTATTTTTAATTGTCGTAAAAATAAATTCAAATCTAACTATTTTTAATCTACGTAAAATTAAATTCAAATCTAACTATTTTTAATTAACGTAAAATTAAATTCAAATCTAACTATTTTTAATTGTCGTAAAATTAAATTCAAATCTAACTATTTTTAATTGTCGTAAAAATAAATTCAAATCTTACTATTTTTAATCTACGTCAAATTAAATTCAAATCTAACTATTTTTAATTGTCGTAAAATTAAATTCAAATCTAACTATTTTTAATTTACGTAAAATTAAATTCAAATCTAACTATTTTTAATTGTCGTAAAAATAAATTCAATCTTACTATTTTTAATCTACGTAAAATTAAATTCAAATCTAACTATTTTTAATTTACGTAAAATTAAATTCAAATCTAACTATTTTTAATCTACGTAAAATCAAATTCAAATCTAACTATTTTTAATCTACGTAAAATTAAATTCAAATCTAACTATTTTTAATTTTCGTAAAATTAAATTCAAATCTAACTATTTTTAATTGTCGTAAAATTAAATTCAAATCTAACTATTTTTAATTGTCGTAAATTAAATTCAAATCTAACTATTTTTAATTGTCGTAAAATTAAATTCAAATCTAACTATTTTTAATTGTCGTAAAATTAAATTCAAATCTAACTATTTTTAATTCTCGTAAAATTAAATTCAAATCTAACTATTTTTAATTGTCGTAAAATTAAATTCAAATCTAACTATTTTTAATTGTCGTAAAATTAAATTCAAATCTAACTATTTTTAATCTACGTAAAATTAAATTCAAATCTAACTATTTTTAATTTTCGTAAAAATAAATTCAAATCTAACTATTTTTAATCTACGTAAAATTAAATTCAAATCTAACTATTTTTAATTGTCGTAAAATTAAATTCAAATCTAACTATTTTTAATTGTCGTAAAAATAAATTCAAATCTAACTATTTTTAATCTACGTCAAATTAAATTCAAATCTAACTATTTTTAATTGTCGTAAAATTAAATTCAAATCTAACTATTTTTAATTGTCGTAAAATTAAATTCAAATCTAACTATTTTTAATCTACGTAAAATCAAATTCAAATCTAACTATTTTTAATTTACGTAAAATTAAATTCAAATCTAACTATTTTTAATTGTCGTAAAATTAAATTCAAATCTAACTATTTTTAATTGTCGTAAAAATAAATTCAAATTTAACTATTTTTAATTGTCGTAAAATAAATTCAAATCTAACTATTTTTAATTGTCGTAAAAATAAATTCAAATCTAACTATTTTTAATTGTCGTAAAAATAAATTCAAATCTAACTATTTTTAATTGTCGTAAAAATAAATTCAAATCTAACTATTTTTAATTGTCGTAAAATTAAATTCAAATCTAACTATTTTTAATTGTCGTAAAAATAAATTCAAATCTAACTATTTTTAATCTACGTAAAATTAAATTCAAATCTAACTATTTTTAATCTACGTAAAATTAAATTCAAATCTAACTATTTTTAATTGTCGTAAAATTAAATTCAAATCTAACTATTTTTAATTAACGTAAAATTAAATTCAAATCTAACTATTTTTAATTGTCGTAAAATAAATTCAAATCTAACTATTTTTAATTGTCGTAAAATCAAATTCAAATCTAACTATTTTTAATTGTCGTAAAATTAAATTCAAATCTAACTATTTTTAATTGTCGTAAAAATAATTCAAATCTAACTATTTTTAATTAATGTAAAATCAAATTCAAATCTAACTATTTTTAATTGTCGTAAAATTAAATTCAAATCTAACTATTTTTAATTAACGTAAAATTAAATTCAAATCTAACTATTTTTAATTGTCGTAAAATTAAATTCAAATCTAACTATTTTTAATTGACGTAAAATTAAATTCAAATCTAACTATTTTTAATCTACGTCAAATGAAATTCAAATCTAACTATTTTTAATTTACGTAAAATTAAATTCAAATCTAACTATTTTTAATTGTCGTAAAATTAAATTCAAATCTAACTATTTTTAATTGTCGTAAAAATAAATTCAAATCTAACTATTTTTAATTGTCGTAAAATAAATTCAAATCTAACTATTTTTAATTTTCGTAAAAATAAATTCAAATCTAACTATTTTTAATTGTCGTAAAATTAAATTCAAATCTAACTATTTTTAATTGTCGTAAAATAAATTCAAATCTAACTATTTTTAATTGTCGTAAAATTAAATTCAAATCTAACTATTTTTAATTGTCGTAAAATAAATTCAAATCTAACTATTTTTAATTGTCGTAAAATTAAATTCAAATCTAACTATTTTTAATTGTCGTAAAATTAAATTCAAATCTAACTATTTTTAATTGTCGTAAAAATAAATTCAAATCTAACTATTTTTAATTGTCGTAAAAATAAATTCAAATCTAACTATTTTTAATTGTCGTAAAATTAAATTCAAATCTAACTATTTTTAATTGACGTAAAATTAAATTCAAATCTAACTATTTTTAATCTACGTCAAATGAAATTCAAATCTAACTATTTTTAATTTACGTAAAATTAAATTCAAATCTAACTATTTTTAATTGTCGTAAAATTAAATTCAAATCTAACTATTTTTAATCTACGTCAAATGAAATTCAAATCTAACTATTTTTAATCTACGTAAAATTAAATTCAAATCTAACTATTTTTTATCTACGTAAAATTAAATTCAAATCTAACTATTTTTAATCTACGTAAAATTAAATTCAAATCTAACTATTTTTAATTAACGTAAAATTAAATTCAAATCTAACTATTTTTAATTGTCGTAAAATAAATTCAAATCTAACTATTTTTAATTGTCGTAAAATCAAATTCAAATCTAACTATTTTTAATCTACGTAAAATCAAATTCAAATCTAACTATTTTTAATTGTCGTAAAATCAAATTCAAATCTAACTATTTTTAATTGTCGTAAATTAAATTCAAATCTAACTATTTTTAATTGTCGTAAAAATAATTCAAATCTAACTATTTTTAATTAACGTAAAATCAAATTCAAATCTAACTATTTTTAATTGTCGTAAAATTAAATTCAAATCTAACTATTTTTAATTAACGTAAAATTAAATTCAAATCTAACTATTTTTAATTGTCGTAAAATTAAATTCAAATCTAACTATTTTTAATTGACGTAAAATTAAATTCAAATCTAACTATTTTTAATCTACGTCAAATGAAATTCAAATCTAACTATTTTTAATTTACGTAAAATTAAATTCAAATCTAACTATTTTTAATTGTCGTAAAATTAAATTCAAATCTAACTATTTTTAATTGTCGTAAAATTAAATTCAAATCTAACTATTTTTAATTGTCGTAAAAATAAATTCAAATCTAACTATTTTTAATCTACGTCAAATTAAATTCAAATCTAACTATTTTTAATTGTCGTAAAATTAAATTCAAATCTAACTATTTTTAATTGTCGTAAAAATAAATTCAAATCTAACTATTTTTAATCTACGTAAAATCAAATTCAAATCTAACTATTTTTAATTGTCGTAAAAATAAATTCAAATCTAACTATTTTTAATTGTCGTAAAATAAATTCAAATCTAACTATTTTTAATTTTCGTAAATTAAATTCAAATCTAACTATTTTTAATCTACGTCAAATAAAATTCAAATCTAACTATTTTTAATCTACGTAAAATCAAATTCAAATCTAACTATTTTTAATTTACGTAAAATTAAATTCAAATCTAACTATTTTTAATCTACGTCAAATAAAATTCAAATCTAACTATTTTTAATCTACGTAAAATCAAATTCAAATCTAACTATTTTTAATTTACGTAAAATTAAATTCAAATCTAACTATTTTTAATTGTCGTAAAATTAAATTCAAATCTAACTATTTTTAATTGTCGTAAAAATAAATTCAAATTTAACTATTTTTAATTGTCGTAAAATAAATTCAAATCTAACTATTTTTAATTGTCGTAAAAATAAATTCAAATCTAACTATTTTTAATTGTCGTAAAAATAAATTCAAATCTAACTATTTTTAATTGTCGTAAAATAAATTCAAATCTAACTATTTTTAATTGTCGTAAAATAAATTCAAATCTAACTATTTTTAATTTTCGTAAATTAAATTCAAATCTAACTATTTTTAATCTACGTCAAATTAAATTCAAATCTAACTATTTTTAATTGTCGTAAAATTAAATTCAAATCTAACTATTTTTAATTGTCGTAAAATTAAATTCAAATCTAACTATTTTTAATTGTCGTAAAATTAAATTCAAATCTAACTATTTTTAATTGTCGTAAAATTAAATTCAAATCTAACTATTTTTAATTGTCGTAAAATTAAATTCAAATCTAACTATTTTTAATTGTCGTAAATTAAATTCAAATCTAACTATTTTTAATCTACGTAAAATTAAATTCAAATCTAACTATTTTTAATTGTCGTAAAAATAAATTCAAATCTAACTATTTTTAATTGTCGTAAATTAAATTCAAATCTAACTATTTTTAATTGTCGTAAAAATAAATTCAAATCTAACTATTTTTAATTAACGTAAAATTAAATTCAAATCTAACTATTTTTAATTGTCGTAAAATTAAATTCAAATCTAACTATTTTTAATTGTCGTAAAAATAAATTCAAATCTAACTATTTTTAATCTACGTCAAATTAAATTCAAATCTAACTATTTTTAATTGTCGTAAAATTAAATTCAAATCTAACTATTTTTAATTGTCGTAAAATTAAATTCAAATCTAACTATTTTTAATTTACGTAAAATTAAATTCAAATCTAACTATTTTTAATTGTCGTAAAAATAAATTCAAATCTAACTATTTTTAATTGTCGTAAATTAAATTCAAATCTAACTATTTTTAATTGTCGTAAAATTAAATTCAAATCTAACTATTTTTAATTGTCGTAAATTAAATTCAAATCTAACTATTTTTAATTGTCGTAAAAATAAATTCAAATCTAACTATTTTTAATTGTCGTAAAATTAAATTCAAATCTAACTATTTTTAATTGTCGTAAAATTAAATTCAAATCTAACTATTTTTAATTGTCGTAAAATTAAATTCAAATCTAACTATTTTTAATTGTCGTAAAAATAAATTCAAATCTAACTATTTTTAATTGTCGTCAAATTAAATTCAAATCTAACTATTTTTAATTGTCGTAAAATTAAATTCAAATCTAACTATTTTTAATTGTCGTAAAATTAAATTCAAATCTAACTATTTTTAATTGTCGTAAAAATAAATTCAAATCTAACTATTTTTAATTGTCGTAAAATCAAATTCAAATCTAACTATTTTTAATTGTCGTAAAATAAATTCAAATCTAACTATTTTTAATTGTCGTAAAATTAAATTCAAATCTAACTATTTTTAATTGTCGTAAAAATAAATTCAAATCTAACTATTTTTAATTGTCGTAAAATAAATTCAAATCTAACTATTTTTAATTTTCGTAAATTAAATTCAAATCTAACTATTTTTAATTGTCGTAAAAATAAATTCAAATCTAACTATTTTTAATTGTCGTAAAAATAAATTCAAATCTAACTATTTTTAATTTTCGTAAAATTAAATTCAAATCTAACTATTTTTAATTGTCGTAAAAATAAATTCAAATCTAACTATTTTTAATCTACGTCAAATTAAATTCAAATCTAACTATTTTTAATTGTCGTAAAATTAAATTCAAATCTAACTATTTTTAATTTACGTAAAATTAAATTCAAATCTAACTATTTTTAATTGTCGTAAAAATAAATTCAAATCTAACTATTTTTTATCTACGTAAAATTAAATTCAAATCTAACTATTTTTAATCTACGTAAAATTAAATTCAAATCTAACTATTTTTAATTGTCGTAAAATCAAATTCAAATCTAACTATTTTTAATTGTCGTAAAATTAAATTCAAATCTAACTATTTTTAATTGTCGTAAAATTAAATTCAAATCTAACTATTTTTAATTGTCGTAAAATTAAATTCAAATCTAACTATTTTTAATTTACGTAAAATTAAATTCAAATCTAACTATTTTTAATTGTCGTAAAAATAAATTCAAATCTAACTATTTTTAATTGTCGTAAATTAAATTCAAATCTAACTATTTTTAATTGTCGTAAAATTAAATTCAAATCTAACTATTTTTAATTTACGTAAAATTAAATTCAAATCTAACTATTTTTAATTGTCGTAAAAATAAATTCAAATCTAACTATTTTTAATTGTCGTAAATTAAATTCAAATCTAACTATTTTTAATTGTCGTAAAATTAAATTCAAATCTAACTATTTTTAATTGTCGTAAATTAAATTCAAATCTAACTATTTTTAATTGTCGTAAAATTAAATTCAAATCTAACTATTTTTAATTGTCGTAAAATTAAATTCAAATCTAACTATTTTTAATTCTCGTAAAATTAAATTCAAATCTAACTATTTTTAATTGTCGTAAAAATTAAATTCAAATCTAACTATTTTTAATTGTCGTAAAAATAAATTCAAATCTAACTATTTTTAATTGTCGTAAAATTAAATTCAAATCTAACTATTTTTAATTGTCGTAAAATTAAATTCAAATCTAACTATTTTTAATTGACGTAAAATTAAATTCAAATCTAACTATTTTTAATCTACGTCAAATTAAATTCAAATCTAACTATTTTTAATTGTCGTAAAATTAAATTCAAATCTAACTATTTTTAATTGTCGTAAAATTAAATTCAAATCTAACTATTTTTAATTGTCGTAAAATTAAATTCAAATCTAACTATTTTTAATTAACGTAAAAATAAATTCAAATCTAACTATTTTTAATTGTCGTAAAAATAAATTCAAATCTAACTATTTTTAATTGTCGTAAAATTAAATTCAAATCTAACTATTTTTAATTGTCGTAAAATTAAATTCAAATCTAACTATTTTTAATTGTCGTAAAAATAAATTCAAATCTAACTATTTTTAATTAACGTAAAAATAAATTCAAATCTAACTATTTTTAATTGTCGTAAAAATAAATTCAAATCTAACTATTTTTAATTGTCGTAAAATTAAATTCAAATCTAACTATTTTTAATTGTCGTAAATTAAATTCAAATCTAACTATTTTTAATTGTCGTAAAAATAAATTCAAATCTAACTATTTTTAATTGTCGTAAAAATAAATTCAAATCTAACTATTTTTAATCTACGTAAAATTAAATTCAAATCTAACTATTTTTAATTGTGTAAAAATAAATTCAAATCTAACTATTTTTAATCTACGTAAATTAAATTCAAATCTAACTATTTTTAATTGTCGTAAAAATAAATTCAAATCTAACTATTTTTAATTGTCATAAAATTAAATTCAAATCTAACTATTTTTAATTGTCGTAAAAATAAATTCAAATCTAACTATTTTTAATCTACGTAAAATTAAATTCAAATCTAACTATTTTTAATTGTCGTAAAATTAAATTCAAATCTAACTATTTTTAATTGTCGTAAATTAAATTCAAATCTAACTATTTTTAATTGTCGTAAAAATAAATTCAAATCTAACTATTTTTAATTGTCGTAAAATCAAATTCAAATCTAACTATTTTTAATTGTCGTAAAATAAATTCAAATCTAACTATTTTTAATTAACGTAAAATTAAATTCAAATCTAACTATTTTTAATTTACGTAAAATTAAATTCAAATCTAACTATTTTTAATTGTCGTAAAATTAAATTCAAATCTAACTATTTTTAATTGTCGTAAAATTAAATTCAAATCTAACTATTTTTAATTGTCGTAAAATAAATTCAAATCTAACTATTTTTAATTGTCGTAAATTAAATTCAAATCTAACTATTTTTAATTTACGTAAAATTAAATTCAAATCTAACTATTTTTAATTGTCGTAAAATAAATTCAAATCTAACTATTTTTAATCTACGTAAAATCAAATTCAAATCTAACTATTTTTAATTGTCGTAAAATAAATTCAAATCTAACTATTTTTAATTACGTAAAATTAAATTCAAATCTAACTATTTTTAATTGTCGTAAAATTAAATTCAAATCTAACTATTTTTAATCTACGTAAAATAAATTCAAATCTAACTATTTTTAATTGTCGTAAAATTAAATTCAAATCTAACTATTTTTAATTTACGTAAAATTAAATTCAAATCTAACTATTTTTAATCTACGTAAAATTAAATTCAAATCTAACTATTTTTAATTGTCGTAAAATAAATTCAAATCTAACTATTTTTAATTGTCGTAAAAATAAATTCAAATCTAACTATTTTTAATTGTCGTAAAATTAAATTCAAATCTAACTATTTTTAATTGTCGTAAAAATAAATTCAAATCTAACTATTTTTAATTGTCGTAAAATTAAATTCAAATCTAACTATTTTTAATTGTCGTAAAAATAAATTCAAATCTAACTATTTTTAATTACGTAAAATTAAATTCAAATCTAACTATTTTTAATTGTCGTAAAAATAAATTCAAATCTAACTATTTTTAATTGTCGTAAAAATAAATTCAAATCTAACTATTTTTAATCTGTCGTAAAATAAATTCAAATCTAACTATTTTTAATTGTCGTAAAATTAAATTCAAATCTAACTATTTTTAATTGTCGTAAAAATAAATTCAAATCTAACTATTTTTAATCTACGTAAAATTAAATTCAAATCTAACTATTTTTAATTGTCGTAAAATCAAATTCAAATCTAACTATTTTTAATCTACGTAAAATTAAATTCAAATCTAACTATTTTTAATTGTCGTAAAAATAAATTCAAATCTAACTATTTTTAATTGTCGTAAAATTAAATTCAAATCTAACTATTTTTAATTGTCGTAAAATTAAATTCAAATCTAACTATTTTTAATCTACGTAAAATTAAATTCAAATCTAACTATTTTTAATCACGTAAAATTAAATTCAAATCTAACTATTTTTAATTGTCGTAAAAATAAATTCAAATCTAACTATTTTTAATCTACGTAAAATCAAATTCAAATCTAACTATTTTTAATTGTCGTAAAAATAAATTCAAATCTAACTATTTTTAATTGTCGTAAAAATAAATTCAAATCTAACTATTTTTAATTGTCGTAAAAATAAATTCAAATCTAACTATTTTTAATCTACGTAAATCAAATTCAAATCTAACTATTTTTAATTGTACGTAAAATTAAATTCAAATCTAACTATTTTTAATTGTCGTAAAATTAAATTCAAATCTAACTATTTTTAATTGTCGTAAAATTAAATTCAAATCTAACTATTTTTAATTGTCGTAAAAATAAATTCAAATCTAACTATTTTTAATTGTCGTAAAATTAAATTCAAATCTAACTATTTTTAATTGTCGTAAAATTAAATTCAAATCTAACTATTTTTAATTGTCGTAAAATTAAATTCAAATCTAACTATTTTTAATTGTCGTAAAAATAAATTCAAATCTAACTATTTTTAATCTACGTCAAATTAAATTCAAATCTAACTATTTTTAATTGTCGTAAAATAAATTCAAATCTAACTATTTTTAATTGTCGTAAAATTAAATTCAAATCTAACTATTTTTAATTGTCGTAAAAATAAATTCAAATCTAACTATTTTTAATTGTCGTAAAATAAATTCAAATCTAACTATTTTTAATTGTCGTAAAATTAAATTCAAATCTAACTATTTTTAATTGTCGTAAAAATAAATTCAAATCTAACTATTTTTAATCTACGTAAAAATAAATTCAAATCTAACTATTTTTAATTGTCGTAAAATTAAATTCAAATCTAACTATTTTTAATTGTCGTAAAATTAAATTCAAATCTAACTATTTTTAATTGTCGTAAAAATAAATTCAAATCTAACTATTTTTAATTGTCGTAAAATTAAATTCAAATCTAACTATTTTTAATTGTCGTAAAATAAATTCAAATCTAACTATTTTTAATTGTCGTAAAATAAATTCAAATCTAACTATTTTTAATTGTCGTAAAATCAAATTCAAATCTAACTATTTTTAATCTACGTAAAAATCAAATTCAAATCTAACTATTTTTAATTGTCGTAAAATTAAATTCAAATCTAACTATTTTTAATTGTCGTAAAATAAATTCAAATCTAACTATTTTTAATTGTCGTAAAAATAAATTCAAATCTAACTATTTTTAATTGTCGTAAAAAAAATAAATTCAAATCTAACTATTTTTAATCTACGTAAAATCAAATTCAAATCTAACTATTTTTAATTGTCGTAAAATCAAATTCAAATCTAACTATTTTTAATTGTCGTAAAATAAATTCAAATCTAACTATTTTTAATCTACGTAAAATTAAATTCAAATCTAACTATTTTTAATCTACGTAAAATCAAATTCAAATCTAACTATTTTTAATTGTCGTAAAATTAAATTCAAATCTAACTATTTTTAATTGTCGTAAAATTAAATTCAAATCTAACTAAATCTACGTAAAATTAAATTCAAATCTAACTATTTTTAATTGTCGTAAAAATAAATTCAAATCTAACTATTTTTAATTGTCGTAAAATTAAATTCAAATCTAACTATTTTTAATCTACGTAAAATCAAATTCAAATCTAACTATTTTTAATTGTCGTAAAATAAATTCAAATCTAACTATTTTTAATTGTCGTAAATTAAATTCAAATCTAACTATTTTTAATTGTCGTAAAAATAAATTCAAATCTAACTATTTTTAATTGTCGTAAAAATAAATTCAAATCTAACTATTTTTAATCTACGTAAAATTAAATTCAAATCTAACTATTTTTAATTGTCGTAAAAATAAATTCAAATCTAACTATTTTTAATTGTCGTAAATTAAATTCAAATCTAACTATTTTTAATTGTCGTAAAAATAAATTCAAATCTAACTATTTTTAATTTACGTAAAATCAAATTCAAATCTAACTATTTTTAATTGTCGTAAATTAAATTCAAATCTAACTATTTTAAATTGTCGTAAAATTAAATTCAAATCTAACTATTTTTAATTGTCGTAAAATTAAATTCAAATCTAACTATTTTTAATTGTCGTAAAAATAAATTCAAATCTAACTATTTTTAATTGTCGTAAAAATAAATTCAAATCTAACTATTTTTAATTGTCGTAAAATTAAATTCAAATCTAACTATTTTTAATTGACGTAAAATTAAATTCAAATCTAACTATTTTTAATCTACGTCAAATGAAATTCAAATCTAACTATTTTTAATTGTCGTAAAATTAAATTCAAATCTAACTATTTTTAATTGTCGTAAAAATAAATTCAAATCTAACTATTTTTAATTGTCGTAAAAATAAATTCAAATCTAACTATTTTTAATCTACGTAAAATCAAATTCAAATCTAACTATTTTTAATTGTCGTAAAATCAAATTCAAATCTAACTATTTTTAATTGTCGTAAAATTAAATTCAAATCTAACTATTTTTAATTGTCGTAAAATTAAATTCAAATCTAACTATTTTTAATTGTCGTAAAATTAAATTCAAATCTAACTATTTTTAATTGTCGTAAAAATAAATTCAAATCTAACTATTTTTAATCTACGTAAAATTAAATTCAAATCTAACTATTTTTAATTAACGTAAAATTAAATTCAAATCTAACTATTTTTAATTGTCGTAAAATTAAATTCAAATCTAACTATTTTTAATTGTCGTAAAAATAAATTCAAATCTTACTATTTTTAATCTACGTCAAATTAAATTCAAATCTAACTATTTTTAATTGTCGTAAAATTAAATTCAAATCTAACTATTTTTAATTTACGTAAAATTAAATTCAAATCTAACTATTTTTAATTGTCGTAAAAATAAATTCAATCTTACTATTTTTAATCTACGTAAAATTAAATTCAAATCTAACTATTTTTAATTTACGTAAAATTAAATTCAAATCTAACTATTTTTAATCTACGTAAAATCAAATTCAAATCTAACTATTTTTAATCTACGTAAAATTAAATTCAAATCTAACTATTTTTAATTTTCGTAAAATTAAATTCAAATCTAACTATTTTTAATTGTCGTAAAATTAAATTCAAATCTAACTATTTTTAATTGTCGTAAATTAAATTCAAATCTAACTATTTTTAATTGTCGTAAAATTAAATTCAAATCTAACTATTTTTAATTGTCGTAAAATTAAATTCAAATCTAACTATTTTTAATTCTCGTAAAATTAAATTCAAATCTAACTATTTTTAATTGTCGTAAAATTAAATTCAAATCTAACTATTTTTAATTGTCGTAAAATTAAATTCAAATCTAACTATTTTTAATCTACGTAAAATTAAATTCAAATCTAACTATTTTTAATTTTCGTAAAAATAAATTCAAATCTAACTATTTTTAATCTACGTAAAATTAAATTCAAATCTAACTATTTTTAATTGTCGTAAAATTAAATTCAAATCTAACTATTTTTAATTGTCGTAAAAATAAATTCAAATCTAACTATTTTTAATCTACGTCAAATTAAATTCAAATCTAACTATTTTTAATTGTCGTAAAATTAAATTCAAATCTAACTATTTTTAATTGTCGTAAAATTAAATTCAAATCTAACTATTTTTAATCTACGTAAAATCAAATTCAAATCTAACTATTTTTAATTTACGTAAAATTAAATTCAAATCTAACTATTTTTAATTGTCGTAAAATTAAATTCAAATCTAACTATTTTTAATTGTCGTAAAAATAAATTCAAATTTAACTATTTTTAATTGTCGTAAAATAAATTCAAATCTAACTATTTTTAATTGTCGTAAAAATAAATTCAAATCTAACTATTTTTAATTGTCGTAAAAATAAATTCAAATCTAACTATTTTTAATTGTCGTAAAAATAAATTCAAATCTAACTATTTTTAATTGTCGTAAAATTAAATTCAAATCTAACTATTTTTAATTGTCGTAAAAATAAATTCAAATCTAACTATTTTTAATCTACGTAAAATTAAATTCAAATCTAACTATTTTTAATCTACGTAAAATTAAATTCAAATCTAACTATTTTTAATTGTCGTAAAATTAAATTCAAATCTAACTATTTTTAATTAACGTAAAATTAAATTCAAATCTAACTATTTTTAATTGTCGTAAAATAAATTCAAATCTAACTATTTTTAATTGTCGTAAAATCAAATTCAAATCTAACTATTTTTAATTGTCGTAAAATTAAATTCAAATCTAACTATTTTTAATTGTCGTAAAAATAATTCAAATCTAACTATTTTTAATTAATGTAAAATCAAATTCAAATCTAACTATTTTTAATTGTCGTAAAATTAAATTCAAATCTAACTATTTTTAATTAACGTAAAATTAAATTCAAATCTAACTATTTTTAATTGTCGTAAAATTAAATTCAAATCTAACTATTTTTAATTGACGTAAAATTAAATTCAAATCTAACTATTTTTAATCTACGTCAAATGAAATTCAAATCTAACTATTTTTAATTTACGTAAAATTAAATTCAAATCTAACTATTTTTAATTGTCGTAAAATTAAATTCAAATCTAACTATTTTTAATTGTCGTAAAAATAAATTCAAATCTAACTATTTTTAATTGTCGTAAAATAAATTCAAATCTAACTATTTTTAATTTTCGTAAAAATAAATTCAAATCTAACTATTTTTAATTGTCGTAAAATTAAATTCAAATCTAACTATTTTTAATTGTCGTAAAATAAATTCAAATCTAACTATTTTTAATTGTCGTAAAATTAAATTCAAATCTAACTATTTTTAATTGTCGTAAAATAAATTCAAATCTAACTATTTTTAATTGTCGTAAAATTAAATTCAAATCTAACTATTTTTAATTGTCGTAAAATTAAATTCAAATCTAACTATTTTTAATTGTCGTAAAAATAAATTCAAATCTAACTATTTTTAATTGTCGTAAAAATAAATTCAAATCTAACTATTTTTAATTGTCGTAAAATTAAATTCAAATCTAACTATTTTTAATTGACGTAAAATTAAATTCAAATCTAACTATTTTTAATCTACGTCAAATGAAATTCAAATCTAACTATTTTTAATTTACGTAAAATTAAATTCAAATCTAACTATTTTTAATTGTCGTAAAATTAAATTCAAATCTAACTATTTTTAATCTACGTCAAATGAAATTCAAATCTAACTATTTTTAATCTACGTAAAATTAAATTCAAATCTAACTATTTTTTATCTACGTAAAATTAAATTCAAATCTAACTATTTTTAATCTACGTAAAATTAAATTCAAATCTAACTATTTTTAATTAACGTAAAATTAAATTCAAATCTAACTATTTTTAATTGTCGTAAAATAAATTCAAATCTAACTATTTTTAATTGTCGTAAAATCAAATTCAAATCTAACTATTTTTAATCTACGTAAAATCAAATTCAAATCTAACTATTTTTAATTGTCGTAAAATCAAATTCAAATCTAACTATTTTTAATTGTCGTAAATTAAATTCAAATCTAACTATTTTTAATTGTCGTAAAAATAATTCAAATCTAACTATTTTTAATTAACGTAAAATCAAATTCAAATCTAACTATTTTTAATTGTCGTAAAATTAAATTCAAATCTAACTATTTTTAATTAACGTAAAATTAAATTCAAATCTAACTATTTTTAATTGTCGTAAAATTAAATTCAAATCTAACTATTTTTAATTGACGTAAAATTAAATTCAAATCTAACTATTTTTAATCTACGTCAAATGAAATTCAAATCTAACTATTTTTAATTTACGTAAAATTAAATTCAAATCTAACTATTTTTAATTGTCGTAAAATTAAATTCAAATCTAACTATTTTTAATTGTCGTAAAATTAAATTCAAATCTAACTATTTTTAATTGTCGTAAAAATAAATTCAAATCTAACTATTTTTAATCTACGTCAAATTAAATTCAAATCTAACTATTTTTAATTGTCGTAAAATTAAATTCAAATCTAACTATTTTTAATTGTCGTAAAAATAAATTCAAATCTAACTATTTTTAATCTACGTAAAATCAAATTCAAATCTAACTATTTTTAATTGTCGTAAAAATAAATTCAAATCTAACTATTTTTAATTGTCGTAAAATAAATTCAAATCTAACTATTTTTAATTTTCGTAAATTAAATTCAAATCTAACTATTTTTAATCTACGTCAAATAAAATTCAAATCTAACTATTTTTAATCTACGTAAAATCAAATTCAAATCTAACTATTTTTAATTTACGTAAAATTAAATTCAAATCTAACTATTTTTAATCTACGTCAAATAAAATTCAAATCTAACTATTTTTAATCTACGTAAAATCAAATTCAAATCTAACTATTTTTAATTTACGTAAAATTAAATTCAAATCTAACTATTTTTAATTGTCGTAAAATTAAATTCAAATCTAACTATTTTTAATTGTCGTAAAAATAAATTCAAATTTAACTATTTTTAATTGTCGTAAAATAAATTCAAATCTAACTATTTTTAATTGTCGTAAAAATAAATTCAAATCTAACTATTTTTAATTGTCGTAAAAATAAATTCAAATCTAACTATTTTTAATTGTCGTAAAATAAATTCAAATCTAACTATTTTTAATTGTCGTAAAATAAATTCAAATCTAACTATTTTTAATTTTCGTAAATTAAATTCAAATCTAACTATTTTTAATCTACGTCAAATTAAATTCAAATCTAACTATTTTTAATTGTCGTAAAATTAAATTCAAATCTAACTATTTTTAATTGTCGTAAAATTAAATTCAAATCTAACTATTTTTAATTGTCGTAAAATTAAATTCAAATCTAACTATTTTTAATTGTCGTAAAATTAAATTCAAATCTAACTATTTTTAATTGTCGTAAAATTAAATTCAAATCTAACTATTTTTAATTGTCGTAAATTAAATTCAAATCTAACTATTTTTAATCTACGTAAAATTAAATTCAAATCTAACTATTTTTAATTGTCGTAAAAATAAATTCAAATCTAACTATTTTTAATTGTCGTAAATTAAATTCAAATCTAACTATTTTTAATTGTCGTAAAAATAAATTCAAATCTAACTATTTTTAATTAACGTAAAATTAAATTCAAATCTAACTATTTTTAATTGTCGTAAAATTAAATTCAAATCTAACTATTTTTAATTGTCGTAAAAATAAATTCAAATCTAACTATTTTTAATCTACGTCAAATTAAATTCAAATCTAACTATTTTTAATTGTCGTAAAATTAAATTCAAATCTAACTATTTTTAATTGTCGTAAAATTAAATTCAAATCTAACTATTTTTAATTTACGTAAAATTAAATTCAAATCTAACTATTTTTAATTGTCGTAAAAATAAATTCAAATCTAACTATTTTTAATTGTCGTAAATTAAATTCAAATCTAACTATTTTTAATTGTCGTAAAATTAAATTCAAATCTAACTATTTTTAATTGTCGTAAATTAAATTCAAATCTAACTATTTTTAATTGTCGTAAAAATAAATTCAAATCTAACTATTTTTAATTGTCGTAAAATTAAATTCAAATCTAACTATTTTTAATTGTCGTAAAATTAAATTCAAATCTAACTATTTTTAATTGTCGTAAAATTAAATTCAAATCTAACTATTTTTAATTGTCGTAAAAATAAATTCAAATCTAACTATTTTTAATTGTCGTCAAATTAAATTCAAATCTAACTATTTTTAATTGTCGTAAAATTAAATTCAAATCTAACTATTTTTAATTGTCGTAAAATTAAATTCAAATCTAACTATTTTTAATTGTCGTAAAAATAAATTCAAATCTAACTATTTTTAATTGTCGTAAAATCAAATTCAAATCTAACTATTTTTAATTGTCGTAAAATAAATTCAAATCTAACTATTTTTAATTGTCGTAAAATTAAATTCAAATCTAACTATTTTTAATTGTCGTAAAAATAAATTCAAATCTAACTATTTTTAATTGTCGTAAAATAAATTCAAATCTAACTATTTTTAATTTTCGTAAATTAAATTCAAATCTAACTATTTTTAATTGTCGTAAAAATAAATTCAAATCTAACTATTTTTAATTGTCGTAAAAATAAATTCAAATCTAACTATTTTTAATTTTCGTAAAATTAAATTCAAATCTAACTATTTTTAATTGTCGTAAAAATAAATTCAAATCTAACTATTTTTAATCTACGTCAAATTAAATTCAAATCTAACTATTTTTAATTGTCGTAAAATTAAATTCAAATCTAACTATTTTTAATTTACGTAAAATTAAATTCAAATCTAACTATTTTTAATTGTCGTAAAAATAAATTCAAATCTAACTATTTTTTATCTACGTAAAATTAAATTCAAATCTAACTATTTTTAATCTACGTAAAATTAAATTCAAATCTAACTATTTTTAATTGTCGTAAAATCAAATTCAAATCTAACTATTTTTAATTGTCGTAAAATTAAATTCAAATCTAACTATTTTTAATTGTCGTAAAATTAAATTCAAATCTAACTATTTTTAATTGTCGTAAAATTAAATTCAAATCTAACTATTTTTAATTTACGTAAAATTAAATTCAAATCTAACTATTTTTAATTGTCGTAAAAATAAATTCAAATCTAACTATTTTTAATTGTCGTAAATTAAATTCAAATCTAACTATTTTTAATTGTCGTAAAATTAAATTCAAATCTAACTATTTTTAATTTACGTAAAATTAAATTCAAATCTAACTATTTTTAATTGTCGTAAAAATAAATTCAAATCTAACTATTTTTAATTGTCGTAAATTAAATTCAAATCTAACTATTTTTAATTGTCGTAAAATTAAATTCAAATCTAACTATTTTTAATTGTCGTAAATTAAATTCAAATCTAACTATTTTTAATTGTCGTAAAATTAAATTCAAATCTAACTATTTTTAATTGTCGTAAAATTAAATTCAAATCTAACTATTTTTAATTCTCGTAAAATTAAATTCAAATCTAACTATTTTTAATTGTCGTAAAAATTAAATTCAAATCTAACTATTTTTAATTGTCGTAAAAATAAATTCAAATCTAACTATTTTTAATTGTCGTAAAATTAAATTCAAATCTAACTATTTTTAATTGTCGTAAAATTAAATTCAAATCTAACTATTTTTAATTGACGTAAAATTAAATTCAAATCTAACTATTTTTAATCTACGTCAAATTAAATTCAAATCTAACTATTTTTAATTGTCGTAAAATTAAATTCAAATCTAACTATTTTTAATTGTCGTAAAATTAAATTCAAATCTAACTATTTTTAATTGTCGTAAAATTAAATTCAAATCTAACTATTTTTAATTAACGTAAAAATAAATTCAAATCTAACTATTTTTAATTGTCGTAAAAATAAATTCAAATCTAACTATTTTTAATTGTCGTAAAATTAAATTCAAATCTAACTATTTTTAATTGTCGTAAAATTAAATTCAAATCTAACTATTTTTAATTGTCGTAAAAATAAATTCAAATCTAACTATTTTTAATTAACGTAAAAATAAATTCAAATCTAACTATTTTTAATTGTCGTAAAAATAAATTCAAATCTAACTATTTTTAATTGTCGTAAAATTAAATTCAAATCTAACTATTTTTAATTGTCGTAAATTAAATTCAAATCTAACTATTTTTAATTGTCGTAAAAATAAATTCAAATCTAACTATTTTTAATTGTCGTAAAAATAAATTCAAATCTAACTATTTTTAATCTACGTAAAATTAAATTCAAATCTAACTATTTTTAATTGTGTAAAAATAAATTCAAATCTAACTATTTTTAATCTACGTAAATTAAATTCAAATCTAACTATTTTTAATTGTCGTAAAAATAAATTCAAATCTAACTATTTTTAATTGTCATAAAATTAAATTCAAATCTAACTATTTTTAATTGTCGTAAAAATAAATTCAAATCTAACTATTTTTAATCTACGTAAAATTAAATTCAAATCTAACTATTTTTAATTGTCGTAAAATTAAATTCAAATCTAACTATTTTTAATTGTCGTAAATTAAATTCAAATCTAACTATTTTTAATTGTCGTAAAAATAAATTCAAATCTAACTATTTTTAATTGTCGTAAAATCAAATTCAAATCTAACTATTTTTAATTGTCGTAAAATAAATTCAAATCTAACTATTTTTAATTAACGTAAAATTAAATTCAAATCTAACTATTTTTAATTTACGTAAAATTAAATTCAAATCTAACTATTTTTAATTGTCGTAAAATTAAATTCAAATCTAACTATTTTTAATTGTCGTAAATTAAATTCAAATCTAACTATTTTTAATTGTCGTAAAATAAATTCAAATCTAACTATTTTTAATTGTCGTAAATTAAATTCAAATCTAACTATTTTTAATTTACGTAAAATTAAATTCAAATCTAACTATTTTTAATTGTCGTAAAATAAATTCAAATCTAACCATTTTTAATCTACGTAAAATCAAATTCAAATCTAACTATTTTTAATTGTCGTAAAATAAATTCAAATCTAACTATTTTTAATTGTCGTAAAATAAATTCAAATCTAACTATTTTTAATTGTCGTAAATTAAATTCAAATCTAACTATTTTTAATTGTCGTAAAATAAATTCAAATCTAACTATTTTTAATTGTCGTAAATTAAATTCAAATCTAACTATTTTTAATTTACGTAAAATTAAATTCAAATCTAACTATTTTTAATTGTCGTAAAATTAAATTCAAATCTAACTATTTTTAATTGTCGTAAAATAAATTCAAATCTAACTATTTTTAATTGTCGTAAAATAAATTCAAATCTAACTATTTTTAATTGTCGTAAAATTAAATTCAAATCTAACTATTTTTAATTGTCGTAAAAATAAATTCAAATCTAACTATTTTTAATTGTCGTAAAATTAAATTCAAATCTAACTATTTTTAATTGTCGTAAAAATAAATTCAAATCTAACTATTTTTAATCTACGTAAAATCAAATTCAAATCTAACTATTTTTAATTGTCGTAAAAATAAATTCAAATCTAACTATTTTTAATTGTCGTAAAAATAAATTCAAATCTAACTATTTTTAATCTACGTAAAATCAAATTCAAATCTAACTATTTTTAATTGTCGTAAAATCAAATTCAAATCTAACTATTTTTAATTGTCGTAAAAATAAATTCAAATCTAACTATTTTTAATCTACGTAAAATTAAATTCAAATCTAACTATTTTTAATTGTGTAAAAATAAATTCAAATCTAACTATTTTTAATCTACGTAAATTAAATTCAAATCTAACTATTTTTAATTGTCGTAAAAATAAATTCAAATCTAACTATTTTTAATTGTCGTAAAATTAAATTCAAATCTAACTATTTTTAATTGTCGTAAAAATAAATTCAAATCTAACTATTTTTAATCTACGTCAAATTAAATTCAAATCTAACTATTTTTAATTGTCGTAAAATTAAATTCAAATCTAACTATTTTTAATTGTCGTAAAAATAAATTCAAATCTAACTATTTTTAATCTACGTAAAATCAAATTCAAATCTAACTATTTTTAATTGTCGTAAAAATAAATTCAAATCTAACTATTTTTAATTGTCGTAAAATCAAATTCAAATCTAACTATTTTTAATTGTCGTAAAAATAAATTCAAATCTAACTATTTTTAATCTACGTAAAATCAAATTCAAATCTAACTATTTTTAATTGTCGTAAAATCAAATTCAAATCTAACTATTTTTAATTGTCGTAAAAATAAATTCAAATCTAACTATTTTTAATCTACGTAAAATTAAATTCAAATCTAACTATTTTTAATTGTGTAAAAATAAATTCAAATCTAACTATTTTTAATTGTCGTAAATTAAATTCAAATCTAACTATTTTTAATTGTCGTAAAAATAAATTCAAATCTAACTATTTTTAATTGTCGTAAAATTAAATTCAAATCTAACTATTTTTAATTGTCGTAAAAATAAATTCAAATCTAACTATTTTTAATCTACGTCAAATTAAATTCAAATCTAACTATTTTTAATTGTCGTAAAATAAATTCAAATCTAACTATTTTTAATTGTCGTAAAATAAATTCAAATCTAACTATTTTTAATTGTCGTAAAATTAAATTCAAATCTAACTATTTTTAATTGTCGTAAAATAAATTCAAATCTAACTATTTTTAATTGTCGTAAAATTAAATTCAAATCTAACTATTTTTAATTGTCGTAAAATTAAATTCAAATCTAACTATTTTTAATTGTCGTAAAAATAAATTCAAATCTAACTATTTTTAATTGTCGTAAAATTAAATTCAAATCTAACTATTTTTAATTGTCGTAAAATTAAATTCAAATCTAACTATTTTTAATTGTCGTAAAAATAAATTCAAATCTAACTATTTTTAATTTTCGTAAAAATAAATTCAAATCTAACTATTTTTAATTGTCGTAAAATAAATTCAAATCTAACTATTTTTAATTGTCGTAAAATTAAATTCAAATCTAACTATTTTTAATCTACGTAAAATCAAATTCAAATCTAACTATTTTTAATCTACGTAAAATCAAATTCAAATCTAACTATTTTTAATTGTCGTAAAAATAAATTCAAATCTAACTATTTTTAATTGTCGTAAAAATAAATTCAAATCTAACTATTTTTAATTTTCGTAAAATAAATTCAAATCTAACTATTTTTAATTGTCGTAAAATTAAATTCAAATCTAACTATTTTTAATCTACGTAAAATTAAATTCAAATCTAACTATTTTTAATCTACGTAAAATCAAATTCAAATCTAACTATTTTTAATTGTCGTAAAAATAAATTCAAATCTAACTATTTTTAATTGTCGTAAAATAAATTCAAATCTAACTATTTTTAATTGTCGTAAAATTAAATTCAAATCTAACTATTTTTAATCTACGTAAAATCAAATTCAAATCTAACTATTTTTAATCTACGTAAAATCAAATTCAAATCTAACTATTTTTAATTGACGTAAAATTAAATTCAAATCTAACTATTTTTAATCTACGTAAAATTAAATTCAAATCTAACTATTTTTAATTTACGTAAAATTAAATTCAAATCTAACTATTTTTAATTGTCGTAAAAATAAATTCAAATCTAGCTATTTTTAATTCTCGTAAAATTAAATTCAAATCTAACTATTTTTAATTGTCGTAAAAATAAATTCAAATCTAACTATTTTTAATTGTCGTAAATTAAATTCAAATCTAACTATTTTTAATTGTCGTAAATTAAATTCAAATCTAACTATTTTTAATTGTCGTAAAATTAAATTCAAATCTAACTATTTTTAATTGTCGTAAAATTAAATTCAAATCTAACTATTTTTAATTGTCGTAAAATTAAATTCAAATCTAACTATTTTTAATTGTCGTAAAAATAAATTCAAATCTAACTATTTTTAATCTACGTCAAATTAAATTCAAATCTAACTATTTTTAATTGTCGTAAAATTAAATTCAAATCTAACTATTTTTAATCTACGTAAAATCAAATTCAAATCTAACTATTTTTAATTGTCATAAAATTAAATTCAAATCTAACTATTTTTAATTGTCGTAAAAATAAATTCAAATCTAACTATTTTTAATCTACGTAAAATTAAATTCAAATCTAACTATTTTTAATTGTCGTAAAAATAAATTCAAATCTAACTATTTTTAATTGTCGTAAAAATAAATTCAAATCTAACTATTTTTAATTGTCGTAAAAATAAATTCAAATCTAACTATTTTTAATCTACGTAAAATCAAATTCAAATCTAACTATTTTTAATTGTCGTAAAATTAAATTCAAATCTAACTATTTTTAATTGTCGTAAAATTAAATTCAAATCTAACTATTTTTAATTGTCGTAAAATTAAATTCAAATCTAACTATTTTTAATTGTCGTAAAATTAAATTCAAATCTAACTATTTTTAATCTACGTAAAAATAAATTCTAATCTAACTATTTTTAATTGTCGTAAAAATAAATTCAAATCTAACTATTTTTAATTTTCGTAAAAATAAATTTAAATCTAACTATTTTTAATCTACGTAAAATCAAATTCAAATCTAACTATTTTTAATTGTCGTAAAATTAAATTCAAATCTAACTTTTTTTAATTGTCGTAAAATTAAATTCAAATCTAACTATTTTTAATTGTCGTAAAATTAAATTCAAATCTAACTATTTTTAATTGTCGTAAAAATAAATTCAAATTTAACTATTTTTAATTTACGTAAAAATAAATTCAAATCTAACTATTTTTAATCTACGTCAAATTAAATTCAAATCTAACTATTTTTAATTGTCGTAAAATTAAATTCAAATCTAACTATTTTTAATTGTCGTAAAAATAAATTCAAATTTAATTATTTTTAATTTACGTAAAAATAAATTCAAATCTAACTATTTTTAATCTACGTCAAATTAAATTCAAATCTAACTATTTTTAATTTACGTAAAAATAAATTCAAATCTAACTATTTTTAATTGTCGTAAAATTAAATTCAAATCTAACTATTTTTAATTGTCGTAAAATTAAATTCAAATCTAACTATTTTTAATTGTCGTAAAATTAAATTCAAATCTAACTATTTTTAATTGTCGTAAAATTAAATTCAAATCTAACTATTTTTAATTGTCGTAAAAATAAATTCAAATCTAACTATTTTTAATTGTCGTAAAAATAAATTCAAATCTAACTATTTTTAATTGTCGTAAAATTAAATTCAAATCTAACTATTTTTAATTGTCGTAAAATAAATTCAAATCTAACTATTTTTAATTGTCGTAAAAATAAATTCAAATCTAACTATTTTTAATTGTCGTAAAAATAAATTCAAATCTAACTATTTTTAATCTACGTAAAATCAAATTCAAATCTAACTATTTTTAATTGTCGTAAAATTAAATTCAAATCTAACTATTTTTAATTGTCGTAAAATTAAATTCAAATCTAACTATTTTTAATTGTCGTAAAATTAAATTCAAATCTAACTATTTTTAATTGTCGTAAAATTAAATTCAAATCTAACTATTTTTAATCTACGTAAAAATAAATTCTAATCTAACTATTTTTAATTGTCGTAAAATTAAATTCAAATCTAACTATTTTTAATTTTCGTAAAAATAAATTTAAATCTAACTATTTTTAATCTACGTAAAATCAAATTCAAATCTAACTATTTTTAATTGTCGTAAAATTAAATTCAAATCTAACTTTTTTTAATTGTCGTAAAATTAAATTCAAATCTAACTATTTTTAATTGTCGTAAAATTAAATTCAAATCTAACTATTTTTAATTGTCGTAAAAATAAATTCAAATTTAACTATTTTTAATTTACGTAAAAATAAATTCAAATCTAACTATTTTTAATCTACGTCAAATTAAATTCAAATCTAACTATTTTTAATTGTCGTAAAATTAAATTCAAATCTAACTATTTTTAATTGTCGTAAAAATAAATTCAAATTTAACTATTTTTAATTTACGTAAAAATAAATTCAAATCTAACTATTTTTAATCTACGTCAAATTAAATTCAAATCTAACTATTTTTAATTGTCGTAAAATTAAATTCAAATCTAACTATTTTTAATTGTCGTAAAATCAAATTCAAATCTAACTATTTTTAATTGTCGTAAAATTAAATTCAAATCTAACTATTTTTAATTGTCGTAAAAATAAATTCAAATCTAACTATTTTTAATTAACGAAAATTAAATTCAAATCTAACTATTTTTAATTTTCGTAAATTAAATTCAAATCTAACTATTTTTAATTGTCGTAAAAATAAATTCAAATCTAACTATTTTTAATTGTCGTAAAAATAAATTCAAATCTAACTATTTTTAATTTTCGTAAAATTAAATTCAAATCTAACTATTTTTAATTGTCGTAAAATTAAATTCAAATCTAACTATTTTTAATTGTCGTAAAATTAAATTCAAATCTAACTATTTTTAATTTACGTAAAATTAAATTCAAATCTAACTATTTTTAATTGTCGTAAAATTAAATTCAAATCTAACTATTTTTAATTGTCGTAAAATTAAATTCAAATCTAACTATTTTTAATTGTCGTAAAATTAAATTCAAATCTAACTATTTTTAATCTACGTAAAAATAAATTCTAATCTAACTATTTTTAATTGTCGTAAAAATAAATTCAAATCTAACTATTTTTAATTTTCGTAAAAATAAATTTAAATCTAACTATTTTTAATCTACGTAAAATCAAATTCAAATCTAACTATTTTTAATTGTCGTAAAATTAAATTCAAATCTAACTTTTTTTAATTGTCGTAAAATTAAATTCAAATCTAACTATTTTTAATTGTCGTAAAATTAAATTCAAATCTAACTATTTTTAATTGTCGTAAAAATAAATTCAAATTTAACTATTTTTAATTTACGTAAAAATAAATTCAAATCTAACTATTTTTAATCTACGTCAAATTAAATTCAAATCTAACTATTTTTAATTGTCGTAAAATTAAATTCAAATCTAACTATTTTTAATTGTCGTAAAAATAAATTCAAATTTAACTATTTTTAATTTACGTAAAAATAAATTCAAATCTAACTATTTTTAATCTACGTCAAATTAAATTCAAATCTAACTATTTTTAATTGTCGTAAAATTAAATTCAAATCTAACTATTTTTAATTGTCGTAAAATCAAATTCAAATCTAACTATTTTTAATTGTCGTAAAATTAAATTCAAATCTAACTATTTTTAATTGTCGTAAAAATAAATTCAAATCTAACTATTTTTAATTAACGAAAATTAAATTCAAATCTAACTATTTTTAATTTTCGTAAATTAAATTCAAATCTAACTATTTTTAATTGTCGTAAAAATAAATTCAAATCTAACTATTTTTAATTGTCGTAAAAATAAATTCAAATCTAACTATTTTTAATTTTCGTAAAATTAAATTCAAATCTAACTATTTTTAATTGTCGTAAAATTAAATTCAAATCTAACTATTTTTAATTGTCGTAAAATTAAATTCAAATCTAACTATTTTTAATTTACGTAAAATTAAATTCAAATCTAACTATTTTTAATTGTCGTAAAATTAAATTCAAATCTAACTATTTTTAATTGTCGTAAAATTAAATTCAAATCTAACTATTTTTAATTGTCGTAAAATTAAATTCAAATCTAACTATTTTTAATTGTCGTAAAAATAAATTCAAATCTAACTATTTTTTATCTACGTAAAATTAAATTCAAATCTAACTATTTTTAATCTACGTAAAATTAAATTCAAATCTAACTATTTTTAATTGTCGTAAAATCAAATTCAAATCTAACTATTTTTAATTGTCGTAAAATTAAATTCAAATCTAACTATTTTTAATTGTCGTAAATTAAATTCAAATCTAACTATTTTTAATTGTCGTAAAATTAAATTCAAATCTAACTATTTTTAATTGTCGTAAAATTAAATTCAAATCTAACTATTTTTAATTCTCGTAAAATTAAATTCAAATCTAACTATTTTTAATTGTCGTAAAAATAAATTCAAATCTAACTATTTTTAATTGTCGTAAAAATAAATTCAAATCTAACTATTTTTAATTGTCGTAAAATTAAATTCAAATCTAACTATTTTTAATCTACGTAAAATCAAATTCAAATCTAACTATTTTTAATTGTCGTAAAATCAAATTCAAATCTAACTATTTTTAATTGTCGTAAAATCAAATTCAAATCTAACTATTTTTAATTGTCGTAAAATAAATTCAAATCTAACTATTTTTAATTAACGTAAAAATAAATTCAAATCTAACTATTTTTAATTGTCGTAAAATTAAATTCAAATCTAACTATTTTTAATTGTCGTAAAAATAAATTCAAATCTAACTATTTTTAATTGTCGTAAAATTAAATTCAAATCTAACTATTTTTAATCTACGTAAAATCAAATTCAAATCTAACTATTTTTAATTGTCGTAAAATAAATTCAAATCTAACTATTTTTAATCTACGTAAAATCAAATTCAAATCTAACTATTTTTAATTGTCGTAAAATTAAATTCAAATCTAACTATTTTTAATTGTCGTAAAATTAAATTCAAATCTAACTATTTTTAATCTACGTAAAATCAAATTCAAATCTAACTATTTTTAATTGTCGTAAAATTAAATTCAAATCTAACTATTTTTAATCTACGTAAAATCAAATTCAAATCTAACTATTTTTAATTGTCGTAAAATCAAATTCAAATCTAACTATTTTTAATTAACGTAAAAATAAATTCAAATCTAACTATTTTTAATTGTCGTAAAATTAAATTCAAATCTAACTATTTTTAATTGTCGTAAAATTAAATTCAAATCTAACTATTTTTAATCTACGTAAAATCAAATTCAAATCTAACTATTTTTAATTGTCGTAAAATTAAATTCAAATCTAACTATTTTTAATTGTCGTAAAATTAAATTCAAATCTAACTATTTTTAATTGTCGTAAAATTAAATTCAAATCTAACTATTTTTAATTGTCGTAAAAATAAATTCAAATTTAACTATTTTTAATTTACGTAAAAATAAATTCAAATCTAACTATTTTTAATCTACGTCAAATTAAATTCAAATCTAACTATTTTTAATTGTCGTAAAATTAAATTCAAATCTAACTATTTTTAATTGTCGTAAAAATAAATTCAAATTTAACTATTTTTAATTTACGTAAAAATAAATTCAAATCTAACTATTTTTAATCTACGTCAAATTAAATTCAAATCTAACTATTTTTAATTTACGTAAAAATAAATTCAAATCTAACTATTTTTAATTGTCGTAAAATTAAATTCAAATCTAACTATTTTTAATTGTCGTAAAATTAAATTCAAATCTAACTATTTTTAATTGTCGTAAAATTAAATTCAAATCTAACTATTTTTAATTGTCGTAAAAATAAATTCAAATTTAACTATTTTTAATTTACGTAAAAATAAATTCAAATCTAACTATTTTTAATCTACGTCAAATTAAATTCAAATCTAACTATTTTTAATTGTCGTAAAATTAAATTCAAATCTAACTATTTTTAATTGTCGTAAAAATAAATTCAAATTTAACTATTTTTAATTTACGTAAAAATAAATTCAAATCTAACTATTTTTAATCTACGTCAAATTAAATTCAAATCTAACTATTTTTAATTTACGTAAAAATAAATTCAAATCTAACTATTTTTAATTGTCGTAAAATTAAATTCAAATCTAACTATTTTTAATTGTCGTAAAATTAAATTCAAATCTAACTATTTTTAATTGTCGTAAAATTAAATTCAAATCTAACTATTTTTAATTGTCGTAAAATTAAATTCAAATCTAACTATTTTTAATTGTCGTAAAAATAAATTCAAATCTAACTATTTTTAATTGTCGTAAAAATAAATTCAAATCTAACTATTTTTAATTGTCGTAAAATTAAATTCAAATCTAACTATTTTTAATTGTCGTAAAAATAAATTCAAATCTAACTATTTTTAATTGTCGTAAAAATAAATTCAAATCTAACTATTTTTAATTGTCGTAAAATTAAATTCAAATCTAACTATTTTTAATTGTCGTAAAATTAAATTCAAATCTAACTATTTTTAATTGTCGTAAAATTAAATTCAAATCTAACTATTTTTAATTGTCGTAAAATTAAATTCAAATCTAACTATTTTTAATTTACGTAAAATTAAATTCAAATCTAACTATTTTTAATTGTCGTAAAATTAAATTCAAATCTAACTATTTTTAATTGTCGTAAAATTAAATTCAAATCTAACTATTTTTAATTGTCGTAAAAATAAATTCAAATCTAACTATTTTTAATCTACGTCAAATTAAATTCAAATCTAACTATTTTTAATTGTCGTAAAATTAAATTCAAATCTAACTATTTTTAATCTACGTAAAATCAAATTCAAATCTAACTATTTTTAATTGTCATAAAATTAAATTCAAATCTAACTATTTTTAATTGTCGTAAAAATAAATTCAAATCTAACTATTTTTAATCTACGTAAAATTAAATTCAAATCTAACTATTTTTAATTGTCGTAAAAATAAATTCAAATCTAACTATTTTTAATTGTCGTAAAAATAAATTCAAATCTAACTATTTTTAATTGTCGTAAAAATAAATTCAAATCTAACTATTTTTAATCTACGTAAAATCAAATTCAAATCTAACTATTTTTAATTGTCGTAAAATTAAATTCAAATCTAACTATTTTTAATTGTCGTAAAATTAAATTCAAATCTAACTATTTTTAATTGTCGTAAAATTAAATTCAAATCTAACTATTTTTAATTGTCGTAAAATTAAATTCAAATCTAACTATTTTTAATCTACGTAAAAATAAATTCTAATCTAACTATTTTTAATTGTCGTAAAATTAAATTCAAATCTAACTATTTTTAATTTTCGTAAAAATAAATTTAAATCTAACTATTTTTAATCTACGTAAAATCAAATTCAAATCTAACTATTTTTAATTGTCGTAAAATTAAATTCAAATCTAACTATTTTTAATTGTCGTAAAATTAAATTCAAATCTAACTATTTTTAATTGTCGTAAAATTAAATTCAAATCTAACTATTTTTAATTGTCGTAAAAATAAATTCAAATTTAACTATTTTTAATTTACGTAAAAATAAATTCAAATCTAACTATTTTTAATCTACGTCAAATTAAATTCAAATCTAACTATTTTTAATTGTCGTAAAATTAAATTCAAATCTAACTATTTTTAATTGTCGTAAAAATAAATTCAAATTTAACTATTTTTAATTTACGTAAAAATAAATTCAAATCTAACTATTTTTAATCTACGTCAAATTAAATTCAAATCTAACTATTTTTAATTGTCGTAAAATTAAATTCAAATCTAACTATTTTTAATTGTCGTAAAATCAAATTCAAATCTAACTATTTTTAATTGTCGTAAAATTAAATTCAAATCTAACTATTTTTAATTGTCGTAAAAATAAATTCAAATCTAACTATTTTTAATTAACGAAAATTAAATTCAAATCTAACTATTTTTAATTTTCGTAAATTAAATTCAAATCTAACTATTTTTAATTGTCGTAAAAATAAATTCAAATCTAACTATTTTTAATTGTCGTAAAAATAAATTCAAATCTAACTATTTTTAATTTTCGTAAAATTAAATTCAAATCTAACTATTTTTAATTGTCGTAAAATTAAATTCAAATCTAACTATTTTTAATTGTCGTAAAATTAAATTCAAATCTAACTATTTTTAATTTACGTAAAATTAAATTCAAATCTAACTATTTTTAATTGTCGTAAAATTAAATTCAAATCTAACTATTTTTAATTGTCGTAAAATTAAATTCAAATCTAACTATTTTTAATTGTCGTAAAATTAAATTCAAATCTAACTATTTTTAATCTACGTAAAAATAAATTCTAATCTAACTATTTTTAATTGTCGTAAAAATAAATTCAAATCTAACTATTTTTAATTTTCGTAAAAATAAATTTAAATCTAACTATTTTTAATCTACGTAAAATCAAATTCAAATCTAACTATTTTTAATTGTCGTAAAATTAAATTCAAATCTAACTTTTTTTAATTGTCGTAAAATTAAATTCAAATCTAACTATTTTTAATTGTCGTAAAATTAAATTCAAATCTAACTATTTTTAATTGTCGTAAAAATAAATTCAAATTTAACTATTTTTAATTTACGTAAAAATAAATTCAAATCTAACTATTTTTAATCTACGTCAAATTAAATTCAAATCTAACTATTTTTAATTGTCGTAAAATTAAATTCAAATCTAACTATTTTTAATTGTCGTAAAAATAAATTCAAATTTAACTATTTTTAATTTACGTAAAAATAAATTCAAATCTAACTATTTTTAATCTACGTCAAATTAAATTCAAATCTAACTATTTTTAATTGTCGTAAAATTAAATTCAAATCTAACTATTTTTAATTGTCGTAAAATCAAATTCAAATCTAACTATTTTTAATTGTCGTAAAATTAAATTCAAATCTAACTATTTTTAATTGTCGTAAAAATAAATTCAAATCTAACTATTTTTAATTAACGAAAATTAAATTCAAATCTAACTATTTTTAATTTTCGTAAATTAAATTCAAATCTAACTATTTTTAATTGTCGTAAAATCAAATTCAAATCTAACTATTTTTAATTGTCGTAAAAATAAATTCAAATCTAACTATTTTTAATTTTCGTAAAATTAAATTCAAATCTAACTATTTTTAATTGTCGTAAAATTAAATTCAAATCTAACTATTTTTAATTGTCGTAAAATTAAATTCAAATCTAACTATTTTTAATTTACGTAAAATTAAATTCAAATCTAACTATTTTTAATTGTCGTAAAATTAAATTCAAATCTAACTATTTTTAATTGTCGTAAAATTAAATTCAAATCTAACTATTTTTAATTGTCGTAAAATTAAATTCAAATCTAACTATTTTTAATTGTCGTAAAAATAAATTCAAATCTAACTATTTTTTATCTACGTAAAATTAAATTCAAATCTAACTATTTTTAATCTACGTAAAATTAAATTCAAATCTAACTATTTTTAATTGTCGTAAAATCAAATTCAAATCTAACTATTTTTAATTGTCGTAAAATTAAATTCAAATCTAACTATTTTTAATTGTCGTAAATTAAATTCAAATCTAACTATTTTTAATTGTCGTAAAATTAAATTCAAATCTAACTATTTTTAATTGTCGTAAAATTAAATTCAAATCTAACTATTTTTAATTCTCGTAAAATTAAATTCAAATCTAACTATTTTTAATTGTCGTAAAAATAAATTCAAATCTAACTATTTTTAATTGTCGTAAAAATAAATTCAAATCTAACTATTTTTAATTGTCGTAAAATTAAATTCAAATCTAACTATTTTTAATCTACGTAAAATCAAATTCAAATCTAACTATTTTTAATTGTCGTAAAATCAAATTCAAATCTAACTATTTTTAATTGTCGTAAAATCAAATTCAAATCTAACTATTTTTAATTGTCGTAAAATAAATTCAAATCTAACTATTTTTAATTAACGTAAAAATAAATTCAAATCTAACTATTTTTAATTGTCGTAAAATTAAATTCAAATCTAACTATTTTTAATTGTCGTAAAAATAAATTCAAATCTAACTATTTTTAATTGTCGTAAAATTAAATTCAAATTTAACTATTTTTAATTTACGTAAAAATAAATTCAAATCTAACTATTTTTAATCTACGTCAAATTAAATTCAAATCTAACTATTTTTAATTTACGTAAAAATAAATTCAAATCTAACTATTTTTAATTGTCGTAAAATTAAATTCAAATCTAACTATTTTTAATTGTCGTAAAATTAAATTCAAATCTAACTATTTTTAATTGTCGTAAAATTAAATTCAAATCTAACTATTTTTAATTGTCGTAAAAATAAATTCAAATTTAACTATTTTTAATTTACGTAAAATTAAATTCAAATCTAACTATTTTTAATTGTCGTAAATTAAATTCAAATCTAACTATTTTTAATTGTCGTAAAATTAAATTCAAATCTAACTATTTTTAATTGTCGTAAAATCAAATTCAAATCTAACTATTTTTAATTGTCGTAAAATAAATTCAAATCTAACTATTTTTAATTGTCGTAAAAATAAATTCAAATCTAACTATTTTTAATCTACGTAAAATTAAATTCAAATCTAACTATTTTTAATTGTCGTAAAATAAATTCAAATCTAACTATTTTTAATTGTCGTAAAATTAAATTCAAATCTAACTATTTTTAATTGTCGTAAAATTAAATTCAAATCTAACTATTTTTAATTGTCGTAAATTAAATTCAAATCTAACTATTTTTAATTGTCGTAAAAATAAATTCAAATCTAACTATTTTTAATTGTCGTAAAATCAAATTCAAATCTAACTATTTTTAATTGTCGTAAAATAAATTCAAATCTAACTATTTTTAATTGTCGTAAAAATAAATTCAAATCTAACTATTTTTAATTTTCGTAAAAATAAATTCAAATCTAACTATTTTTAATTGTCGTAAAATAAATTCAAATCTAACTATTTTTAATTGTCGTAAAATTAAATTCAAATCTAACTATTTTTAATTGTCGTAAAATTAAATTCAAATCTAACTATTTTTAATTGTCGTAAATTAAATTCAAATCTAACTATTTTTAATTGTCGTAAAAATAAATTCAAATCTAACTATTTTTAATTGTCGTAAAATCAAATTCAAATCTAACTATTTTTAATTGTCGTAAAATAAATTCAAATCTAACTATTTTTAATTAACGTAAAATTAAATTCAAATCTAACTATTTTTAATTAACGTAAAATTAAATTCAAATCTAACTATTTTTAATTGTCGTAAATTAAATTCAAATCTAACTATTTTTAATTTACGTAAAATTAAATTCAAATCTAACTATTTTTAATTGTCGTAAAATAAATTCAAATCTAACTATTTTTAATCTACGTAAAATCAAATTCAAATCTAACTATTTTTAATTGTCGTAAAAATAAATTCAAATCTAACTATTTTTAATTGTCGTAAAATTAAATTCAAATCTAACTATTTTTAATTGTCGTAAAATTAAATTCAAATCTAACTATTTTTAATTGTCGTAAAATTAAATTCAAATCTAACTATTTTTAATTGTCGTAAAATTAAATTCAAATCTAACTATTTTTAATTAACGTAAAATTAAATTCAAATCTAACTATTTTTAATTAACGTAAAAATAAATTCAAATCTAACTATTTTTAATTGTCGTAAAAATAAATTCAAATCTAACTATTTTTAATCTACGTAAAATCAAATTCAAATCTAACTATTTTTAATTGTCGTAAAATTAAATTCAAATCTAACTATTTTTAATTTACGTAAAAATAAATTCAAATCTAACTATTTTTAATTGTCGTAAAATTAAATTCAAATCTAACTATTTTTAATTGTCGTAAAATTAAATTCAAATCTAACTATTTTTAATTGTCGTAAAATTAAATTCAAATCTAACTATTTTTAATTGTCGTAAAATTAAATTCAAATCTAACTATTTTTAATTGTCGTAAAAATAAATTCAAATCTAACTATTTTTAATTGTCGTAAAAATAAATTCAAATCTAACTATTTTTAATTGTCGTAAAATTAAATTCAAATCTAACTATTTTTAATTGTCGTAAAATTAAATTCAAATCTAACTATTTTTAATTGTCGTAAAAATAAATTCAAATCTAACTATTTTTAATTGTCGTAAAAATAAATTCAAATCTAACTATTTTTAATTGTCGTAAAAATAAATTCAAATCTAACTATTTTTAATTGTCGTAAAATTAAATTCAAATCTAACTATTTTTAATTGTCGTAAAATTAAATTCAAATCTAACTATTTTTAATTTACGTAAAAATAAATTCAAATCTAACTATTTTTAATTGTCGTAAAATTAAATTCAAATCTAACTATTTTTAATTGTCGTAAAATAAATTCAAATCTAACTATTTTTAATTGTCGTAAAATTAAATTCAAATCTAACTATTTTTAATTGTCGTAAAAATAAATTCAAATCTAACTATTTTTAATTGTCGTAAAATAAATTCAAATCTAACTATTTTTAATTGTCGTAAAATTAAATTCAAATCTAACTATTTTTAATCTACGTAAAATCAAATTCAAATCTAACTATTTTTAATTGTCGTAAAAATAAATTCAAATCTAACTATTTTTAATTGTCGTAAAAATAAATTCAAATCTAACTATTTTTAATTGTCGTAAAATAAATTCAAATCTAACTATTTTTAATCTACGTAAAATCAAATTCAAATCTAACTATTTTTAATTGTCGTAAAAATAAATTCAAATCTAACTATTTTTAATTGTCGTAAAATCAAATTCAAATCTAACTATTTTTAATCTACGTAAAATCAAATTCAAATCTAACTATTTTTAATTTACGTAAAAATAAATTCAAATCTAACTATTTTTAATTTTCGTAAAATTAAATTCAAATCTAACTATTTTTAATTGTCGTAAAATTAAATTCAAATCTAACTATTTTTAATTGTCGTAAAATTAAATTCAAATCTAACTATTTTTAATTGTCGTAAAATTAAATTCAAATCTAACTATTTTTAATTAACGTAAAATTAAATTCAAATCTAACTATTTTTAATTGTCGTAAAAATAAATTCAAATCTAACTATTTTTAATTGTCGTAAAAATAAATTCAAATCTAACTATTTTTAATTGTCGTAAAAATAAATTCAAATCTAACTATTTTTAATTAACGTAAAATCAAATTCAAATCTAACTATTTTTAATTGTCGTAAAAATAAATTCAAATCTAACTATTTTTAATTAACGTAAAAATAAATTCAAATCTAACTATTTTTAATTGTCGTAAAAATAAATTCAAGTCTAACTATTTTTAATTTACGTAAAATTAAATTCAAATCTAACTATTTTTAATTGTCGTAAAATTAAATTCAAATCTAACTATTTTTAATTAACGTAAAATTAAATTCAAATCTAACTATTTTTAATTGTCGTAAAATTAAATTCAAATCTAACTATTTTTAATTGTCGTAAAATTAAATTCAAATCTAACTATTTTTAATTGTCGTAAAATTAAATTCAAATCTAACTATTTTTAATTGTCGTAAATTAAATTCAAATCTAACTATTTTTAATTGTCGTAAAATTAAATTCAAATCTAACTATTTTTAATTGTCGTAAAATTAAATTCAAATCTAACTATTTTTAATTGTCGTAAAATAAATTCAAATCTAACTATTTTTAATTGTCGTAAAATTAAATTCAAATCTAACTATTTTTAATTCTCGTAAAATTAAATTCAAATCTAACTATTTTTAATTGTCGTAAAAATAAATTCAAATCTAACTATTTTTAATTGTCGTAAAATTAAATTCAAATCTAACTATTTTTAATTAACGTAAAAATAAATTCAAATCTAACTATTTTTAATTGTCGTAAAATTAAATTCAAATCTAACTATTTTTAATTGTCGTAAAAATAAATTCAAATCTAACTATTTTTAATTGTCGTAAAATAAATTCAAATCTAACTATTTTTAATCTACGTAAAATCAAATTCAAATCTAACTATTTTTAATTGTCGTAAAATTAAATTCAAATCTAACTATTTTTAATTGTCGTAAAATAAATTCAAATCTAACTATTTTTAATTGTCGTAAAATAAATTCAAATCTAACTATTTTTAATTGTCGTAAAATTAAATTCAAATCTAACTATTTTTAATCTACTTAAAATCAAATTCAAATCTAACTATTTTTAATTGTCGTAAAATAAATTCAAATCTAACTATTTTTAATTGTCGTAAAATAAATTCAAATCTAACTATTTTTAATCTACGTAAAATCAAATTCAAATCTAACTATTTTTAATTTACGTAAAAATAAATTCAAATCTAACTATTTTTAATTGTCGTAAAAATAAATTCAAATCTAACTATTTTTAATTGTCGTAAAATAAATTCAAATCTAACTATTTTTAATCTACGTAAAATCAAATTCAAATCTAACTATTTTTAATTGTCGTAAAAATAAATTCAAATCTAACTATTTTTAATTGTCGTAAAATTAAATTCAAATCTAACTATTTTTAATTGTCGTAAAATTAAATTCAAATCTAACTATTTTTAATTGTCGTAAAATTAAATTCAAATCTAACTATTTTTAATTGTCGTAAAATAAATTCAAATCTAACTATTTTTAATTGTCGTAAAATTAAATTCAAATCTAACTATTTTTAATTGTCGTAAAAATAAATTCAAATCTAACTATTTTTAATTGTCGTAAAATTAAATTCAAATCTAACTATTTTTAATTGTCGTAAAATTAAATTCAAATCTAACTATTTTTAATTGTCGTAAAATTAAATTCAAATCTAACTATTTTTAATTGTCGTAAAATTAAATTCAAATCTAACTATTTTTAATTGTCGTAAAATTAAATTCAAATCTAACTATTTTTAATTGTCGTAAAATTAAATTCAAATCTAACTATTTTTAATTGTCGTAAAATTAAATTCAAATCTAACTATTTTTAATTGTCGTAAAAATAAATTCAAATCTAACTATTTTTAATCTACGTAAAATCAAATTCAAATCTAACTATTTTTAATTGTCGTAAAATCAAATTCAAATCTAACTATTTTTAATTGTCGTAAAATTAAATTCAAATCTAACTATTTTTAATTGTCGTAAAATTAAATTCAAATCTAACTATTTTTAATTGTCGTAAAATTAAATTCAAATCTAACTATTTTTAATTGTCGTAAAATTAAATTCAAATCTAACTATTTTTAATCTACGTAAAATCAAATTCAAATCTAACTATTTTTAATTGTCGTAAAATTAAATTCAAATCTAACTATTTTTAATTGTCGTAAAATTAAATTCAAATCTAACTATTTTTAATTGTCGTAAAAATAAATTCAAATCTAACTATTTTTAATTTTCGTAAAATTAAATTCAAATCTAACTATTTTTAATTGTCGTAAAATTAAATTCAAATCTAACTATTTTTAATTGTCGTAAAAATAAATTCAAATCTAACTATTTTTAATTAACGTAAAATCAAATTCAAATCTAACTATTTTTAATTGTCGTAAAATAAATTCAAATCTAACTATTTTTAATTGTCGTAAAATTAAATTCAAATCTAACTATTTTTAATTGTCGTAAAATAAATTCAAATCTAACTATTTTTAATTGTCGTAAAATTAAATTCAAATCTAACTATTTTTAATTGTCGTAAAATAAATTCAAATCTAACTATTTTTAATTGTCGTAAAATAAATTCAAATCTAACTATTTTAATCTACGTAAAATCAAATTCAAATCTAACTATTTTTAATTGTCGTAAAAATAAATTCAAATCTAACTATTTTTAATCTACGTAAAATCAAATTCAAATCTAACTATTTTTAATTGTCGTAAAATTAAATTCAAATCTAACTATTTTTAATTGTCGTAAAAATAAATTCAAATCTAACTATTTTTAATTGTCGTAAAAATAAATTCAAATCTAACTATTTTTAATTGTCGTAAAATTAAATTCAAATCTAACTATTTTTAATTGTCGTAAAATAAATTCAAATCTAACTATTTTTAATTGTCGTAAAATTAAATTCAAATCTAACTATTTTTAATTTACGTAAAATTAAATTCAAATCTAACTATTTTTAATTGTCGTAAAATTAAATTCAAATCTAACTATTTTTAATTGTCGTAAAAATAAATTCAAATCTAACTATTTTTAATTGTCGTAAAATTAAATTCAAATCTAACTATTTTTAATTGTCGTAAAATTAAATTCAAATCTAACTATTTTTAATTGTCGTAAAATTAAATTCAAATCTAACTATTTTTAATTGTCGTAAAAATAAATTCAAATCTAACTATTTTTAATTGTCGTAAAATAAATTCAAATCTAACTATTTTTAATTGTCGTAAAATTAAATTCAAATCTAACTATTTTTAATTGTCGTAAAAATAAATTCAAATCTAACTATTTTTAATTGTCGTAAAATTAAATTCAAATCTAACTATTTTTAATTGTCGTAAAAATAAATTCAAATCTAACTATTTTTTAATTGTCGTAAAATAAATTCAAATCTAACTATTTTTAATTGTCGTAAAATTAAATTCAAATAGTTAGATTTGAATTTAATTTTACGACAATTAAAAATAGTTAGATTTGAATTTATTTACGACAATTAAAAATAGTTAGATTTGAATTTATTTTTACGACAATTAAAAATAGTTAGATTTGAATTTAATTTTACGACAATTAAAAATAGTTAGATTTGAATTTATTTTTACGACAATTAAAAATAGTTAGATTTGAATTTAATTTTACGACAATTAAAAATAGTTAGATTTGAATTTATTTTACGACAATTAAAAATAGTTAGATTTGAATTTATTTTTACGACAATTAAAAATAGTTAGATTTGAATTTAATTTTACGACAATTAAAAATAGTTAGATTTGAATTTAATTTACGACAATTAAAAATAGTTAGATTTGAATTTAATTTTACGACAATTAAAAATAGTTAGATTTGAATTTATTTTTACGACAATTAAAAATAGTTAGATTTGAATTTAATTTTACGACAATTAAAAATAGTTAGATTTGAATTTAATTTTACGTTAATTAAAAATAGTTAGATTTGAATTTAATTTTACGACAATTAAAAATAGTTAGATTTGAATTTAATTTTACGTAAATTAAAAATAGTTAGACTTGAATTTATTTTTACGACAATTAAAAATAGTTAGATTTGAATTTATTTTTACGTTAATTAAAAATAGTTAGATTTGAATTTATTTTTACGACAATTAAAAATAGTTAGATTTGAATTTGATTTTACGTTAATTAAAAATAGTTAGATTTGAATTTATTTTTACGACAATTAAAAATAGTTAGATTTGAATTTATTTTTACGACAATTAAAAATAGTTAGATTTGAATTTATTTTTACGACAATTAAAAATAGTTAGATTTGAATTTAATTTTACGTTAATTAAAAATAGTTAGATTTGAATTTAATTTTACGACAATTAAAAATAGTTAGATTTGAATTTAATTTTACGACAATTAAAAATAGTTAGATTTGAATTTATTTTACGACAATTAAAAATAGTTAGATTTGAATTTAATTTTACGACAATTAAAATAGTTAGATTTGAATTTATTTTACGACAATTAAAAATAGTTAGATTTGAATTTGATTTTACGTTAATTAAAAATAGTTAGATTTGAATTTATTTTTACGACAATTAAAAATAGTTAGATTTGAATTTAATTTTACGACAATTAAAAATAGTTAGATTTGAATTTAATTTTACGAAAATTAAAAATAGTTAGATTTGAATTTATTTTTACGACAATTAAAAATAGTTAGATTTGAATTTAATTTTACGACAATTAAAAATAGTTAGATTTGAATTTAATTTTACGACAATTAAAAATAGTTAGATTTGAATTTGATTTTACGTAGATTAAAAATAGTTAGATTTGAATTTAATTTTACGACAATTAAAAATAGTTAGATTTGAATTTAATTTTACGACAATTAAAAATAGTTAGATTTGAATTTAATTTTACGACAATTAAAAATAGTTAGATTTGAATTTAATTTTACGACAATTAAAAATAGTTAGATTTGAATTTGATTTTACGACAATTAAAAATAGTTAGATTTGAATTTGATTTTACGTAGATTAAAAATAGTTAGATTTGAATTTATTTTTACGACAATTAAAAATAGTTAGATTTGAATTTAATTTTACGACAATTAAAAATAGTTAGATTTGAATTTAATTTTACGACAATTAAAAATAGTTAGATTTGAATTTAATTTTACGACAATTAAAAATAGTTAGATTTGAATTTAATTTTACGACAATTAAAAATAGTTAGATTTGAATTTAATTTTACGACAATTAAAAATAGTTAGATTTGAATTTAATTTTACGACAATTAAAAATAGTTAGATTTGAATTTAATTTTACGACAATTAAAAATAGTTAGATTTGAATTTATTTTTACGACAATTAAAAATAGTTAGATTTGAATTTAATTTTACGACAATTAAAAAATAGTTAGATTTGAATTTATTTTACGACAATTAAAAATAGTTAGATTTGAATTTAATTTTACGACAATTAAAAATAGTTAGATTTGAATTTAATTTTACGACAATTAAAAATAGTTAGATTTGAAATTTAATTTTACGACAATTAAAAATAGTTAGATTTGAATTTATTTTACGACAATTAAAAATAGTTAGATTTGAATTTGATTTTACGTAGATTAAAAATAGTTAGATTTGAATTATTTTACGACAATTAAAAATAGTTAGATTTGAATTTATTTTTACGACAATTAAAAATAGTTAGATTTGAATTTATTTTTACGTAAATTAAAAATAGTTAGATTTGAATTTGATTTTACGTAGATTAAAAATAGTTAGATTTGAATTTATTTTACGACAATTAAAAATAGTTAGATTTGAATTTATTTTACGACAATTAAAAATAGTTAGATTTGAATTTGATTTTAAGTAGATTAAAAATAGTTAGATTTGAATTTAATTTTACGACAATTAAAAATAGTTAGATTTGAATTTATTTTACGACAATTAAAAATAGTTAGATTGAATTTATTTTACGACAATTAAAAATAGTTAGATTTGAATTTAATTTTACGACAATTAAAAATAGTTAGATTTGAATTTGATTTTACGTAGATTAAAAATAGTTAGATTTGAATTTATTTTACGACAATTAAAAATAGTTAGATTTGAATTTATTTTTACGACAATTAAAAATAGTTAGATTTGAATTTAATTTTACGACAATTAAAAATAGTTAGATTTGAATTTATTTTTACGTTAATTAAAAATAGTTAGATTTGAATTTAATTTACGACAATTAAAAATAGTTAGATTTGAATTTATTTTTACGACAATTAAAAATAGTTAGATTTGAATTTAATTTTACGAGAATTAAAAATAGTTAGATTTGAATTTAATTTTACGACAATTAAAAATAGTTAGATTTGAATTTATTTTACGACAATTAAAAATAGTTTAGATTTGAATTTAATTTTACGACAATTAAAAATAGTTAGATTTGAATTTAATTTTACGACAATTAAAAATAGTTAGATTTGAATTTAATTTACGACAATTAAAAATAGTTTAGATTTGAATTTAATTTACGACAATTAAAAATAGTTAGATTTGAATTTAATTTTACGACAATTAAAAATAGTTAGATTTGAATTTAATTTTACGACAATTAAAAATAGTTAGATTTGAATTTAATTTTACGTTAATTAAAAATAGTTAGATTTGAATTTAATTTTACGACAATTAAAAATAGTTAGATTTGAATTTAATTTTACGTAAATTAAAAATAGTTAGACTTGAATTTATTTTTACGACAATTAAAAATAGTTAGATTTGAATTTATTTTTACGTTAATTAAAAATAGTTAGATTTGAATTTATTTTTACGACAATTAAAAATAGTTAGATTTGAATTTGATTTACGTTAATTAAAAATAGTTAGATTTGAATTTATTTTTACGACAATTAAAAATAGTTAGATTTGAATTTATTTTTACGACAATTAAAAATAGTTAGATTTGAATTTATTTTTACGACAATTAAAAATAGTTAGATTTGAATTTAATTTTACGTTAATTAAAAATAGTTAGATTTGAATTTAATTTTACGACAATTAAAAATAGTTAGATTTGAATTTAATTTTACGACAATTAAAAATAGTTAGATTTGAATTTAATTTTACGACAATTAAAAATAGTTAGATTTGAATTTAATTTTACGAAAATTAAAAATAGTTAGATTTGAATTTATTTTTACGTAAATTAAAAATAGTTAGATTTGAATTTGATTTTACGTAGATTAAAAATAGTTAGATTTGAATTTGATTTTACGACAATTAAAAATAGTTAGATTTGAATTTATTTTACGACAATTAAAAATAGTTAGATTTGAATTTGATTTTACGTAGATTAAAAATAGTTAGATTTGAATTTATTTTACGACAATTAAAAATAGTTAGATTTGAATTTATTTTACGACAATTAAAAATAGTTAGATTTGAATTTATTTTTACGACAATTAAAAATAGTTAGATTTGAATTTGATTTTACGTAGATTAAAAATAGTTAGATTTGAATTTAATTTTACGACAATTAAAAATAGTTAGATTTGAATTTATTTTACGACAATTAAAAATAGTTAGATTTGAATTTATTTTTACGACAATTAAAAATAGTTAGATTTGAATTTAATTTTACGACAATTAAAAATAGTTAGATTTGAATTTATTTTACGACAATTAAAAATAGTTAGATTTGAATTTAATTTTACGACAATTAAAAATAGTTAGATTTGAATTTATTTTTACGTAAATTAAAAATAGTTAGATTTGAATTTAATTTTACGACAATTAAAAATAGTTAGATTTGAATTTAATTTTACGACAATTAAAAATAGTTAGATTTGAATTTATTTTTACGACAATTAAAAATAGTTAGATTTGAATTTATTTTTACGACAATTAAAAATAGTTAGATTTGAATTTATTTTTACGACAATTAAAAATAGTTAGATTTGAATTTAATTTTACGACAATTAAAAATAGTTAGATTTGAATTTAATTTTACGACAATTAAAAATAGTTAGATTTGAATTTATTTTTACGACAATTAAAAATAGTTAGATTTGAATTTATTTTTACGACAATTAAAAATAGTTAGATTTGAATTTAATTTTACGACAATTAAAAATAGTTAGATTTGAATTTAATTTTACGACAATTAAAAATAGTTAGATTTGAATTTAATTTTACGACAATTAAAAATAGTTAGATTTGAATTTAATTTACGACAATTAAAAATAGTTAGATTGAATTTATTTTACGTAAATTAAAAATAGTTAGATTTGAATTTAATTTTACGACAATTAAAAATAGTTAGATTTGAATTTGATTTTACGTAGATTAAAAATAGTTAGATTTGAATTTATTTTTACGACAATTAAAAATAGTTAGATTTGAATTTATTTTTACGTTAATTAAAAATAGTTAGATTTGAATTTAATTTTACGTTAATTAAAAATAGTTAGATTTGAATTTAATTTTACGACAATTAAAAATAGTTAGATTTGAATTTAATTTTACGACAATTAAAAATAGTTAGATTTGAATTTAATTTTACGACAATTAAAAATAGTTAGATTTGAATTTAATTTTACGACAATTAAAAATAGTTAGATTTGAATTTATTTTTACGACAATTAAAAATAGTTAGATTTGAATTTGATTTTACGTAGATTAAAAATAGTTAGATTTGAATTTATTTTACGACAATTAAAAATAGTTAGATTTGAATTTAATTTTACGTAAATTAAAAATAGTTAGATTTGAATTTAATTTACGACAATTAAAAATAGTTAGATTTGAATTTAATTTTACGTTAATTAAAAATAGTTAGATTTGAATTTAATTTTACGTTAATTAAAAATAGTTAGATTTGAATTTATTTTACGACAATTAAAAATAGTTAGATTTGAATTGATTTTACGACAATTAAAAATAGTTAGATTTGAATTTATTTTTACGACAATTAAAAATAGTTAGATTTGAATTAATTTACGACAATTAAAAATAGTTAGATTTGAATTTAATTTTACGACAATTAAAAATAGTTAGATTTGAATTTAATTTTACGACAATTAAAAATAGTTAGATTTGAATTTATTTTACGACAATTAAAAATAGTTAGATTTGAATTTATTTTTACGAAAATTAAAAATAGTTAGATTTGAATTTATTTTTACGACAATTAAAAATAGTTAGATTTGAATTTATTTTACGACAATTAAAAATAGTTAGATTTGAATTTGATTTTACGACAATTAAAAATAGTTAGATTTGAATTTATTTTTACGACAATTAAAAATAGTTAGATTTGAATTTAATTTTTACGACAATTAAAAATAGTTAGATTTGAATTTAATTTTACGTTAATTAAAAATAGTTAGATTTGAATTTATTTTACGACAATTAAAAATAGTTAGATTTGAATTTATTTTACGACAATTAAAAATAGTTAGATTTGAATTAATTTTACGACAATTAAAAATAGTTAGATTTGAATTTATTTTTACGACAATTAAAAATAGTTAGATTTGAATTTATTTTACGACAATTAAAAATAGTTAGATTTGAATTTGATTTTACGACAATTAAAAATAGTTAGATTTGAATTTAATTTTACGACAATTAAAAATAGTTAGATTTGAATTTAATTTACGAGATTAAAAATAGTTAGATTTGAATTTAATTTTACGTACAATTAAAAATAGTTAAATTTGAATTTAATTTTACGACAATTAAAAATAGTTAGATTTGAATTTAATTTTACGACAATTAAAAATAGTTAGATTTGAATTTAATTTTACGACGACGACAATTAAAAAATAGAATTTATTTTTAGATTTGTTAGATTTATTTAATTTACGAATTTATTTTTACAATTAAAAATAGTTAGAATTTAATTTTAGATTTGTTAATTTAATTTTACAATTAAAAATAGTTAGATTTGTTACGACAATTAAAAATAGAATTTATTTTTACGTTAATTTGTTAATTTGAATTTATTTTACGACAATTAAAAATAGTTAGATTTGAATTTGATTTTAGATTTGAATTTATTTTTTTACGATTTTACGTAATTAAAAATAGTTAGATTTGAATTTGATTTTACGACAATTAAAAATAGTTAGATTTGAATTTATTTTTACGACAATTAAAAATAGTTAGATTTGAATTTAATTTTACGAGATTAAAAATAGTTAGATTTGAATTTAATTTTACGACAATTAAAAATAGTTAGATTTGAATTTAATTTTACGACAATTAAAAATAGTTAGATTTGAATTTAATTTTACGACAATTAAAAATAGTTAGATTTGAATTTAATTTACGACAATTAAAAATAGTTAGATTTGAATTTAATTTTACGACAATTAAAAATAGTTAGATTTGAATTTAATTTTACGACAATTAAAAATAGTTAGATTTGAATTTAATTTTACGTAAATTAAAAATAGTTAGATTTGAATTTGATTTTACGTAGATTAAAAATAGTTAGATTTGAATTTATTTTTACGACAATTAAAAATAGTTAGATTTGAATTTATTTTTACGTAGATTAAAAATAGTTAGATTTGAATTTAATTTTACGTCAATTAAAAATAGTTAGATTTGAATTTAATTTTACGACAATTAAAAATAGTTAGATTTGAATTTATTTTACGTAAATTAAAAATAGTTAGATTTGAATTTAATTTTACGACAATTAAAAATAGTTAGATTTGAATTTATTTTTACGACAATTAAAAATAGTTAGATTTGAATTTATTTTTACGAAAATTAAAAATAGTTAGATTTGAATTTATTTTTACGACAATTAAAAATAGTTAGATTTGAATTTAATTTTACGACAATTAAAAATAGTTAGATTTGAATTTAATTTACGAAAATTAAAAATAGTTAGATTTGAATTTGATTTTCGTAGATTAAAAATAGTTAGATTTGAATTTAATTTTACGACAATTAAAAATAGTTAGATTTGAATTTATTTTTACGAAATTAAAAATAGTTAGATTTGAATTTAATTTTACGACAATTAAAAATAGTTAGATTTGAATTTAATTTTACGTTAATTAAAAATAGTTAGATTTGAATTTAATTTGACGTAGATTAAAAATAGTTAGATTTGAATTTATTTTTACGTAAATTAAAAATAGTTAAATTTGAATTTATTTTTACGACAATTAAAAATAGTTAGATTTGAATTTAATTTTACGACAATTAAAAAATATTTGAATTTATTTTTAGATTTGTTAAATTTGAATTTATTTTTACGACAATTAAAAATAGTTAGATTTGAATTTAATTTACGACAATTATTTTAAAATAGTTAGATTTGAATTTAATTTTACGACAATTAAAAATAGTTAGATTTGAATTTGATTTTACGTAGATTAAAAATAGTTAGATTTAAATTTATTTTTACGAAAATTAAAAATAGTTAGATTTGAATTTATTTTTACGACAATTAAAAATAGTTAGATTAGAATTTATTTTTACGTAGATTAAAAATAGTTAGATTTGAATTTAATTTTACGACAATTAAAAATAGTTAGATTTGAATTTAATTTTACGACAATTAAAAATAGTTAGATTTGAATTTAATTTTACGACAATTAAAAATAGTTAGATTTGAATTTAATTTTACGTACAATTAAAAATAGTTAGATTTGAATTTATTTTTACGTAGATTAAAAATAGTTAGATTTGAATTTAATTTTACGACAATTAAAAATAGTTAGATTTGAATTTATTTTTACGAAAATTAAAAATAGTTAGATTTGAATTTAATTTTACGACAATTAAAAATAGTTAGATTTGAATTTATTTTTACGACAATTAAAAATAGTTAGATTTGAATTTAATTTTACGAAAATTAAAAATAGTTAGATTTGAATTTGATTTTCGTTAGATTAAAAATAGTTAGATTTAAATTTATTTTTACGAAAATTAAAAATAGTTAGATTTGAATTTATTTTTACGACAATTAAAAATAGTTAGATTTGAATTTGATTTTACGACAATTAAAAATAGTTAGATTTGAATTTAATTTTACGACAATTAAAAATAGTTAGATTTGAATTTAATTTGACGTAGATTAAAAATAGTTAGATTTGAATTTATTTTACGTAAATTAAAAATAGTTAAATTTGAATTTATTTTTACGACAATTAAAAATAGTTAGATTTGAATTTAATTTTACGACAATTAAAAATAGTTAGATTTGAATTTAATTTGACGTAGATTAAAAATAGTTAGATTTGAATTTATTTTTACGTAGATTAAAAATAGTTAGATTTGAATTTAATTTTACGACAATTAAAAATAGTTAGATTTGAATTTAATTTTACGACAATTAAAAATAGTTAGATTTGAATTTAATTTTACGACAATTAAAAATAGTTAGATTTGAATTTAATTTTACGACAATTAAAAATAGTTAGATTTGAATTTAATTTTACGTAGATTAAAAATAGTTAGATTTGAATTTAATTTTACGAAAATTAAAAATAGTTAGATTTGAATTTATTTTTACGAAAATTAAAAATAGTTAGATTTGAATTTATTTTTACGTACAATTAAAAATAGTTAGATTTGAATTTAATTTTACGACAATTAAAAATAGTTAGATTTGAATTTAATTTTACGTTAATTAAAAATAGTTAGATTTGAATTTATTTTACGACAATTAAAAATAGTTAGATTTGAATTTATTTTACGACAATTAAAAATAGTTAGATTTGAATTTAATTTTACGTACAATTAAAAATAGTTAGATTTGAATTTATTTTTACGACAATTAAAAATAGTTAGATTTGAATTTATTTTTACGTTAATTAAAAATAGTTAGATTTGAATTTATTTTTTACGACAATTAAAAATAGTTAGATTTGAATTTAATTTTACGTACAATTAAAAATAGTTAGATTTGAATTTGATTTTACGACAATTAAAAATAGTTAGATTTGAATTTAATTTTACGACAATTAAAAATAGTTAGATTTGAATTTGATTTTACGTAGATTAAAAATAGTTAGATTTGAATTTAATTTTACGACAATTAAAAATAGTTAAATTTGAATTTATTTTACGTACAATTAAAAATAGTTAGATTTGAATTTATTTTACGACAATTAAAAATAGTTAGATTTGAATTTATTTTTACGACAATTAAAAATAGTTAGATTTGAATTTATTTTACGACAATTAAAAATAGTTAGATTTGAATTTATTTTTACGTAAATTAAAAATAGTTAGATTTGAATTTAATTTTACGACAATTAAAAATAGTTAGATTTGAATTTATTTTTACGACAATTAAAAATAGTTAGATTTGAATTTAATTTTCGTTAATTAAAAATAGTTAGATTTGAATTTATTTTTACGACAATTAAAAATAGTTAGATTTGAATTTGATTTTACGACAATTAAAAATAGTTAGATTTGAATTTATTTTACGTACAATTAAAAATAGTTAGATTTGAATTTATTTTTACGACAATTAAAAATAGTTAGATTTGAATTTAATTTTACGACAATTAAAAATAGTTTGATTTGAATTTAATTTTACGACAATTAAAAATAGTTAGATTTGAATTTGATTTTACGTTAATTAAAAATAGTTAGATTTGAATTTATTTTACGACAATTAAAAATAGTTAGATTTGAATTTAATTTTACGACAATTAAAAATAGTTAGATTTGAATTTAATTTTACGTTAATTAAAAATAGTTAGATTTGAATTTAATTTTACGTTAATTAAAAATAGTTAGATTTGAATTTAATTTACGTACAATTAAAAATAGTTAGATTTGAATTTAATTTTACGTAAATTAAAAATAGTTAAATTTGAATTTATTTTACGTTAATTAAAAATAGTTAGATTTGAATTTAATTTTACGACAATTAAAAATAGTTAGATTTGAATTTAATTTACGTACAATTAAAAATAGTTAGATTTGAATTTAATTTTACGTAAATTAAAAATAGTTAAATTTGAATTTATTTTTACGACAATTAAAAATAGTTAGATTTGAATTTATTTTTACGACAATTAAAAATAGTTAGATTTGAATTTATTTTACGACAATTAAAAATAGTTAGATTTGAATTTAATTTTACGACAATTAAAAATAGTTAGATTTGAATTTATTTTTACGTAAATTAAAAATAGTTAGATTTGAATTTATTTGACGTAGATTAAAAATAGTTAGATTTGAATTTATTTTTACGACAATTAAAAATAGTTAAATTTGAATTTATTTTTACGACAATTAAAAATAGTTAGATTTGAATTTATTTTTACGACAATTAAAAATAGTTAGATTTGAATTTAATTTGACGTTAGATTAAAAATAGTTAGATTTGAATTTATTTTTACGTACAATTAAAAATAGTTAAATTTGAATTTATTTTTACGACAATTAAAAATAGTTAGATTTGAATTTGATTTTACGAGATTAAAAATAGTTAGATTTGAATTTATTTTTACGACAATTAAAAATAGTTAGATTTGAATTTAATTTTACGACAATTAAAAATAGTTAGATTTGAATTTAATTTTACGACAATTAAAAATAGTTAGATTTGAATTTAATTTTACGACAATTAAAAATAGTTAGATTTGAATTTATTTTTACGACAATTAAAAATAGTTAGATTTGAATTTAATTTTACGTAAATTAAAAATAGTTAGATTTGAATTTATTTTTACGACAATTAAAAATAGTTAGATTTGAATTTGATTTTACGTAGATTAAAAATAGTTAGATTTAAATTTATTTTTACGACAATTAAAAATAGTTAGATTTGAATTTGATTTTACGTAGATTAAAAATAGTTAGATTTGAATTTATTTTACGACAATTAAAAATAGTTAGATTTGAATTTAATTTTACGACAATTAAAAATAGTTTGATTTGAATTTGATTTTACGACAATTAAAAATAGTTAGATTTGAATTTGATTTTACGACAATTAAAAATAGTTAGATTTGAATTTAATTTTACGTACAATTAAAAATAGTTAGATTGAATTTAATTTTACGACAATTAAAAATAGTTAGATTTGAATTTAATTTTACGACAATTAAAAATAGTTAGATTTGAATTTAATTTTACGACAATTAAAAATAGTTAGATTTGAATTTAATTTTACGACAATTAAAAATAGTTAGATTTGAATTTATTTTACGAAATTAAAAATAGTTAGATTTGAATTTATTTTACGACAATTAAAAATAGTTAGATTTGAATTTAATTTTACGACAATTAAAAATAGTTAGATTTGAATTTGATTTTACGTAGATTAAAAATAGTTAGATTTGAATTTATTTTTACGACAATTAAAAATAGTTAGATTTGAATTTATTTTTACGACAATTAAAAATAGTTAGATTTGAATTTAATTTTACGACAATTAAAAATAGTTAGATTTGAATTTAATTTTACGACAATTAAAAATAGTTAGATTTGAATTTAATTTTACGACAATTAAAAATAGTTAGATTTGAATTTAATTTTACGACAATTAAAAATAGTTAGATTTGAATTTAATTTTACGACAATTAAAAATAGTTAGATTTGAATTTAATTTTACGACAATTAAAAATAGTTAGATTTGAATTTGATTTTACGTAGATTAAAAATAGTTAGATTTGAATTTAATTTTACGACAATTAAAAATAGTTAGATTTGAATTTAATTTTACGACAATTAAAAATAGTTAGATTTGAATTTAATTTTACGTTAATTAAAAATAGTTAGATTTGAATTTAATTTTACGACAATTAAAAATAGTTAGATTTGAATTTAATTTTACGTACAATTAAAAATAGTTAGATTTGAATTTATTTTTACGACAATTAAAAATAGTTAGATTTGAATTTAATTTTACGTTAATTAAAAATAGTTAGATTTGAATTTAATTTTACGACAATTAAAAATAGTTAGATTTGAATTTATTTTTACGACAATTAAAAATAGTTAGATTTGAATTTATTTTTACGAAAATTAAAAATAGTTAGATTTGAATTTATTTTTACGACAATTAAAAATAGTTAGATTTGAATTTAATTTTACGACAATTAAAAATAGTTAGATTTGAATTTAATTTTACGAAAATTAAAAATAGTTAGATTTGAATTTAATTTTACGACAATTAAAAATAGTTAGATTTGAATTTATTTTACGACAATTAAAAATAGTTAGATTTGAATTTAATTTTACGACAATTAAAAATAGTTAGATTTGAATTTAATTTTACGACAATTAAAAATAGTTAGATTTGAATTTAATTTTACGACAATTAAAAATAGTTAGATTTGAATTTAATTTTACGTAGATTAAAAATAGTTAGATTTGAATTTAATTTTACGTACAATTAAAAATAGTTAGATTTGAATTTATTTTTACGACAATTAAAAATAGTTAGATTTGAATTTAATTTTACGTAAATTAAAAATAGTTAGATTTGAATTTAATTTTACGTACAATTAAAAATAGTTAGATTTGAATTTAATTTTACGACAATTAAAAATAGTTAGATTTGAATTTAATTTTACGACAATTAAAAATAGTTAGATTTGAATTTAATTTTACGTAAATTAAAAATAGTTAGACTTGAATTTATTTTTACGACAATTAAAAAAAGTTAGATTTGAATTTATTTTTACGACAATTAAAAATAGTTAGATTTGAATTTATTTTACGTACAATTAAAAATAGTTAGATTTGAATTTAATTTTACGACAATTAAAAATAGTTAGATTTGAATTTAATTTTACGACAATTAAAAATAGTTAGATTTGAATTTAATTTTACGTACAATTAAAAATAGTTAGATTTGAATTTAATTTTACGACAATTAAAAATAGTTAGATTTGAATTTATTTTACGACAATTAAAAATAGTTAGATTTGAATTTAATTTTACGACAATTAAAAATAGTTAGATTTGAATTTAATTTTACGTTAATTAAAAATAGTTAGATTTGAATTTAATTTTACGTTAATTAAAAATAGTTAGATTTGAATTTAATTTTACGTAAATTAAAAATAGTTAGACTTGAATTTAATTTTACGACAAATTAAAAATAGTTAGATTTGAATTTATTTTTACGACAATTAAAAATAGTTAGATTTGAATTTGATTTTACGTTAATTAAAAATAGTTAGATTTGAATTTAATTTTTACGACAATTAAAAATAGTTAGATTTGAATTTAATTTTCGTTAATTAAAAATAGTTAGATTTGAATTTATTTTTACGACAATTAAAAATAGTTAGATTTGAATTTAATTTTACGTTAATTAAAAATAGTTAGATTTGAATTTGATTTTACGTTAATTAAAAATAGTTAGATTTGAATTTAATTTTACGTAAATTAAAAATAGTTAGATTTGAATTTAATTTTACGTAAATTAAAAATAGTTAGATTTGAATTTATTTTTACGAAATTAAAAATAGTTAGATTTGAATTTAATTTTACGAAAATTAAAAATAGTTAGATTTGAATTTAATTTTACGACAATTAAAAATAGTTAGATTTGAATTTAATTTTACGACAATTAAAAATAGTTAGATTTGAATTTATTTTTACGAAAATTAAAAATAGTTAGATTTGAATTTAATTTTACGACAATTAAAAATAGTTAGATTTGAATTTGATTTTACGTAGATTAAAAATAGTTAGATTTAAATTTATTTTTACGAAAATTAAAAATAGTTAGATTTGAATTTAATTTTACGACAATTAAAAATAGTTAGATTTGAATTTAATTTTACGTACAATTAAAAATAGTTAGATTTGAATTTAATTTTACGAAAATTAAAAATAGTTAGATTTGAATTTATTTTTTACGACAATTAAAAATAGTTAGATTTGAATTTAATTTTACGTAGATTAAAAATAGTTAGATTTGAATTTAATTTTACGACAATTAAAAATAGTTAGATTTGAATTTAATTTACGAAAATTAAAAATAGTTAGATTTGAATTTAATTTTACGACAATTAAAAATAGTTAGATTTGAATTTGATTTTACGTTAATTAAAAATAGTTAGATTTGAATTTAATTTTACGTACAATTAAAAATAGTTAGATTTGAATTTAATTTTACGAAAATTAAAAATAGTTAGATTTGAATTTATTTTTACGTAAATTAAAAATAGTTAGATTTGAATTTGATTTTACGTAGATTAAAAATAGTTAGATTTGAATTTAATTTTACGTAAATTAAAAATAGTTAGATTTGAATTTATTTTTACGACAATTAAAAATAGTTAGATTTGAATTTAATTTTACGAAAATTAAAAATAGTTAGATTTGAATTTAATTTTACGTAGATTAAAAATAGTTAGATTTGAATTTATTTTTACGACAATTAAAAATAGTTAGATTTGAATTTATTTTTACGACAATTAAAAATAGTTAGATTTGAATTTGATTTTACGTAGATTAAAAATAGTTAGATTTGAATTTAATTTTACGACAATTAAAAATAGTTAGATTTGAATTTATTTTACGACAATTAAAAATAGTTAGATTTGAATTTATTTTTACGACAATTAAAAATAGTTAGATTTGAATTTAATTTTACGACAATTAAAAATAGTTAGATTTGAATTTATTTTTACGACAATTAAAAATAGTTAGATTTGAATTTAATTTTACGACAATTAAAAATAGTTAGATTTGAATTTATTTTACGACAATTAAAAAATAGTTAGATTTGAATTTATTTTTACGACAATTAAAAATAGTTAGATTTGAATTTAATTTCAAATCTAACTATTTTTAATTGTCGTAAAAATAAATTCAAATCTAACTATTTTTAATTGTCGTAAAATTAAATTCAAATCTAACTATTTTTAATTGTCGTAAAATTAAATTCAAATCTAACTATTTTTAATTGTCGTAAAAATAAATTCAAATCTAACTATTTTTAATTGTCGTAAAATTAATTCAAATCTAACTATTTTTAATTGTCGTAAAAATAAATTCAAATCTAACTATTTTTAATTGTCGTAAAATAAATTCAAATCTAACTATTTTTAATTGTCGTAAAATTAAATCAAATCTAACTATTTTTAATCTACGTAAAATCAAATTCAAATCTAACTATTTTTAATTGTCGTAAAAATAAATTCAAATCTAACTATTTTTAATTGTCGTAAAAATAAATTCAAATCTAACTATTTTTAATCTACGTAAAATTAAATTCAAATCTAACTATTTTTAATTTTCGTAAAATTAAATTCAAATCTAACTATTTTTAATTGTCGTAAAAATAAATTCAAATCTAACTATTTTTAATTTACGTAAAATTAAATTCAAATCTAACTATTTTTAATCTACGTAAAATCAAATTCAAATCTAACTATTTTTAATTTACGTAAAAATAAATTCAAATCTAACTATTTTTAATTTTCGTAAAATTAAATTCAAATCTAACTATTTTTAATTGTCGTAAAATTAAATTCAAATCTAACTATTTTTAATTAACGTAAAATCAAATTCAAATCTAACTATTTTTAATTGTCGTAAAATTAAATTCAAATCTAACTATTTTTAATTTTCGTAAATTAAATTCAAATCTAACTATTTTTAATTGTCGTAAAATTAAATTCAAATCTAACTATTTTTAATCTACGTAAAATTAAATTCAAATCTAACTATTTTTAATTGTCGTAAAAATAAATTCAAATCTAACTATTTTTAATTGTCGTAAAATTAAATTCAAATCTAACTATTTTTAATTGTCGTAAAATTAAATTCAAATCTAAACTATTTTTAATTGTCGTAAAATTAAATTCAAATCTAACTATTTTTAATTTTCGTAAAAATAAATTTAAATCTAACTATTTTTTAATCTACGTAAAATCAAATTCAAATCTAGCTATTTTTAATTGTCGTAAAATTAAATTCAAAATCTAACTATTTTTAAATTTTCGTAAATTAAATTCAAATCTAACTATTTTTTAATTGTCGTAAAATTAAATTCAAATCTAACTATTTTTAATTGTCGTAAAATTAAATTCAAATCTAACTATTTTTAATTTTCGTAAAATTAAATTCAAATCTAACTATTTTTTAATTGTCGTAAAAATAAATTCAAATCTAACTATTTTTAATTTACGTAAAATTAAATTCAAATCTAACTATTTTTAATTTACGTAAAATTAAATTCAAATCTAACTATTTTTAATTAACGTAAAATCAAATTCAAATCTAACTATTTTTTAATTAACGTAAAATTAAATTCAAATCTAACTATTTTTAATTGTCGTAAATTAAATTCAAATCTAACTATTTTTAATTGTCGTAAAATTAAATTCAAATCTAACTATTTTTTAATTGTCGTAAAATTAAATTCAAATCTAACTATTTTTAATTAACGTAAAATCAAATTCAAATCTAACTATTTTTAATTTACGTAAAAATAAATTCAAATCTAACTATTTTTAATTGTCGTAAAAATAAATTCAAGTCTAACTATTTTTAATTTACGTAAAATTAAATTCAAATCTAACTATTTTTAATTAACGTAAAATTAAATTCAAATCTTAACTATTTTTAATTAACGTAAAATTAAATTCAAATCTAACTATTTTTAATTGTCGTAAAATTAAATTCAAATCTAACTATTTTTAATTGTCGTAAAAATAAATTCAAATCTAACTATTTTTAATTGTCGTAAAATTAAATTCAAATCTAACTATTTTTAATTGTCGTAAAATTAAATTCAAATCTAACTATTTTTAATTGTCGTAAATTAAAATTCAAATCTAACTATTTTTTAATTGTCGTAAAATTAAATTCAAATCTAACTATTTTTAATTGTCGTAAAAAATAAATTCAAATCTAACTATTTTTAATTGTCGTAAAAATAAATTCAAATCTAACTATTTTTAATTGTCGTAAAAATAAATTCAAGTCTAACTATTTTTAATTTACGTAAAATTAAATTCAAATCTAACTATTTTTAATTGTCGTAAAATTAAATTCAAATCTAACTATTTTTAATTGTCGTAAAATTAAATTCAAATCTAACTATTTTTAATTGTCGTAAAATTAAATTCAAATCTAACTATTTTTAATTTACGTAAAATTAAATTCAAATCTAACTATTTTTTAATTGTCGTAAAATAAATTCAAATCTAACTATTTTTAATTGTCGTAAAATTAAATTCAAATTCTAACTATTTTTAATTGTCGTAAAATTAAATTCAAAATCTAACTATTTTTAATTTACGTAAAATTAAATTCAAATCTAACTATTTTTAATTGTCGTAAAATTAAATTCAAATCTAACTATTTTTAATTGTCGTAAAATTAAATTCAAATCTAACTATTTTTAATTGTCGTAAAATAAATTCAAATCTAACTATTTTTAATTGTCGTAAATTAAATTCAAATCTAACTATTTTTAATTGTCGTAAAATTAAATTCAAATCTAACTATTTTTAATTGTCGTAAAATTAAATTCAAATCTAACTATTTTTAATTGTCGTAAAAATAAATTCAAATCTAACTATTTTTAATTGTCGTAAAAATAAATTCAAATCTAACTATTTTTAATTGTCGTAAAAATAAATTCAAGTCTAACTATTTTTAATTTACGTAAAATTAAATTCAAATCTAACTGATTTTTAATTAACGTAAAATTAAATTCAAATCTAACTATTTTTAATTGTCGTAAAAATAAATTCAAGTCTAAACTATTTTTAATTTACGTAAAATTAAATTCAAATCTAACTATTTTTAATTAACGTAAAATTAAATTCAAATCTAACTATTTTTAATTAACGTAAAATTAAATTCAAATTCTAACTATTTTTAATTGTCGTAAAATTAAATTCAAATCTAACTATTTTTAATTGTCGTAAAAATTAAATTCAAATCTAACTATTTTTAATCTACGTAAAATCAAATTCAAATCTAAACTATTTTTAATTGTCGTAAAATTAAATTCAAATCTAACTATTTTTAATTGTCGTAAAATTAAATTCAAATCTAACTATTTTTAATTGTCGTAAAATTAAATTCAAATCTAACTATTTTTAATTGTCGTAAAATTAAATTCAAAATCTAACTATTTTTAATTGTCGTAAAATTTAAATTCAAATCTAACTATTTTTAATTTACGTATAAATTAAATTCAAATCTAACTATTTTTAATTGTCGTAAAAATAAATTCAAATTCTAACTATTTTTAATTGTCGTAAAAATAAATTCAAATCTAACTATTTTTAATCTACGGTAAAATCAAATTCAAATCTAACTATTTTTAATTGTCGTAAAAATTAAATTCAAATCTAACTATTTTTAATTGTCGTAAAATAAATTCAAATCTAACTATTTTTAATTTACGTAAAATTAAATTCAAATCTAACTATTTTTAATTGTCGTAAAAATTAAATTCAAATCTAACTATTTTTAATTGTCGTAAAAATTAAATTCAAATTCTTAACTATTTTTTAATTGTCGTAAAATTAAATTCAAATCTAACTATTTTTAATTGTCGTAAAATTAAATTCAAATCTAACTATTTTTAATTGTCGTAAAATTAAATTCAAATCTAACTATTTTTAATTAACGTAAAATCAAATTCAAATCTAACTATTTTTAATTGTCGTAAAATTAAATTCAAATCAAACTATTTTTAATTGTCGTAAAATTAAATTCAAATCTAACTATTTTTAATTGTCGTAAAATAAATTCAAATCTAACTATTTTTAATCTACGTAAAATCAAATTCAAATCTAACTATTTTTAATTGTCGTAAAAATAAATTTAAATCTAACTATTTTTAATCTACGTAAAATCAAATTCAAATCTAACTATTTTTAATTGTCGTAAAAATAAATTCAAATCTAACTATTTTTTAATTTACGTAAAAATTAAATTCAAATTCTAACTATTTTTAATTGTCGTAAAAATAAATTCAAATCTAACTATTTTTAATTGTCGTAAAATTAAATTCAAATCTAACTATTTTTAATTGTCGTAAAATTAAATTCAAATCTAACTATTTTTAATTGTCGTAAAATTAAATTCAAATCTAACTATTTTTAATTGTCGTAAAAATAAATTCAAATCTAACTATTTTTAATCTACGTAAAATCAAATTCAAATCTAACTATTTTTAATTGTCGTAAAATTAAATTCAAATCTAACTATTTTTAATTGTCGTAAAAATAAATTCAAATCTAACTATTTTTAATTAACGAAAATTAAATTCAAATCTAACTATTTTTAATTGTCGTAAAAATAAATTCAAATCTAACTATTTTTAATTGTCGTAAAATTAAATTCAAATCTAACTATTTTTAATTGTCGTAAAAATAAATTCAAATCTAACTATTTTTAATTGTCGGTAAAATAAATTCAAATCTAACTATTTTTAATTGTCGTAAAAATAAATTCAAATCTAACTATTTTTAATTGTCGTAAAATTAAATTCAAATCTAACTATTTTTAATTGTCGTAAAATAAATTCAAATCTAACTATTTTTAATTGTCGTAAAAATAAATTCAAATCTTAACTATTTTTAATTGTCGTAAAAAATAAATTCAAATCTAACTATTTTTAATTGTCGTAAAATTAAATTCAAATCTAACTATTTTTAATTGTCGTAAATTAAATTCAAATCTAACTATTTTTAATTGTCGTAAAATTAAATTCAAATCTAACTATTTTTAATTAACGTAAAATTAAATTCAAATCTAACTATTTTTAATTTACGTAAAATTAAATTCAAATCTAACTATTTTTAATTGTCGTAAATTAAATTCAAATCTAACTATTTTTAATTAACGTAAAATTAAATTCAAATCTAACTATTTTTAATTAACGTAAAAATTAAATTCAAATCTAACTATTTTTAATTGTCGTAAAATTAAATTCAAATGCTAAACTATTTTTAATTGTCGTAAAATAAATTCAAATCTAACTATTTTTAATTAACGTAAAATCAAATTCAAATCTAACTATTTTTAATTGTCGTAAAATTAAATTCAAATCAAACTATTTTAATTGTCGTAAAATTAAATTCAAATCTAACTATTTTTAATTGTCGTAAAATATAAATTCAAATCTAACTATTTTTAATCTACGTAAAATCAAAATTCAAATCTAACTATTTTTAATTGTCGTAAAATCAAATTCAAATCTAACTATTTTTAATTGTCGTAAAAATAAATTCAAATCTAACTATTTTTAATTAACGAAAATTAAATTCAAATCTAACTATTTTTAAATTGTCGTAAAAAATAAATTCAAATCTAACTATTTTTTAATTTGTCGTAAATTAAATTCAAATCTAACTATTTTTAATTGTCGTAAAAATAAATTCAAATCTAACTATTTTTTAATTGTCGTAAAATAAATTCAAATCTAACTATTTTTAATTGTCGTAAAATAAATTCAAATCTAAACTATTTTTAATTGTCGTAAAATTAAATTCAAATCTAACTATTTTTAATTGTCGTTAAAATAAATTCAAATTTAACTATTTTTTAATTGTCGTAAAATTAAATTCAAATCTAACTATTTTTAATCTACGTAAAATCAAATTCAAATCTAACTATTTTTAATTGTCGTAAAAATTAAATTCAAATCTAACTATTTTTAATTGTCGTAAAAATCAAATTCAAATCTAACTATTTTTAATTGTCGTAAATTAAATTCAAATTCTAACTATTTTTAATTTGTCGTAAAAATAAATTCAAATCTAACTATTTTTAATTAACGTAAAATTAAATTCAAATCTAACTATTTTTAATTGTCGTAAAAATAAATTCAATATCTAAACTATTTTTAATGTGCTGTAAAATTAAATTCAAATCTAACTATTTTTAATTGTCGTAAAATAAATTCAAATCTAACTATTTTTAATTGTCGTAAAAATAAATTCAAATCTAACTATTTTTAATTAACGTAAAATTAAATTCAAATCTAACTATTTTTAATTGTCGTAAAATTAAATTCAAATCATAACTATTTTTAATTGTCGTAAAATTAAATTCAAATCTAACTATTTTTAATTTTCGTAAAAATAAATTCAAATCTAACTATTTTTAATTTTCGTAAAATTAATATTCAAATCTAACTATTTTTAATTCTACGTAAAATTAAATTCAAATCTAACTATTTTTAATTGTCGTAAAATTAAATTCAAATCTAACTATTTTTAATTGTCGTAAAATTAAATTCAAATCTAACTATTTTTAATTGTCGTAAAATTAAATTCAAATCTAACTATTTTTAATTGTCGTAAAATTAAATTCAAATCTAACTATTTTTAATCTATCGTAAAAATATAATTCTAATCTAACTATTTTTAATTGTCGTAAAAATAAATTCAAATCTAACTATTTTTAATTTTCGTAAAAATAAATTTAAATCTAACTATTTTTAATCTACGTTAAAATCAAATTCAAATCTAACTATTTTTAATTGTCGTAAAATTAAATTCAAATCTAACTATTTTTATATTGTCGTAAATTAAAATTCAAATCTAACTATTTTTTAATTGTCGTAAAATTAAATTCAAATCTAACTATTTTTAATTTTCGTAAAAATAAATTCAAATCTAACTATTTTTAATTTTCGTAAAATTAAATTCAAATCTAACTATTTTTAATCTACGTAAAAATAAATTCAAATCTAACTATTTTTAATTGTCGTAAAATTAAATTCAAATCTAACTATTTTTAATTGTCGTAAAATTAAATTCAAATCTAACTATTTTTAATTGTCGTAAAATTAAATTCAAATCTAACTATTTTTAATTGTCGTAAAATTAAATTCAAATCTAACTATTTTTAATCTACGTAAAATAAATATTCTAATCTAACTATTTTTAATTGTCGTAAAAATAAATTCAAATCTAACTATTTTTAATTTTCGTAAAAATAAATTTAAATCTAACTATTTTTAATCTACGTAAAAATCAAATTCAAATCTAACTATTTTTAATTGTCGTAAAATTAAATTCAAATCTAACTATTTTTAATTGTCGTAAATTAAATTCAAATCTAACTATTTTTAATTGTCGTAAAATTAAATTCAAATCTAACTATTTTTAATTGTCGTAAAAATTAAATTCAAATCTAACTATTTTTAATTAACGTAAAATTAAATTCAAATCTAACTATTTTTTAATTGTCGTAAAATTAAATTCAAATCTAACTATTTTTAATTTACGTAAAAATTAAAATTCAAATCTAACTATTTTTAATTGTCGTAAAATTAAATTCAAATCTAACTATTTTTAATCTACGTAAAATCAAATTTCAAAATCTAACTATTTTTAATTTGTCGTAAAATTAAATTCAAATCTAACTATTTTTAATTGTCGTAAAATTAAATTCAAATCTAACTATTTTTAATTGTCGTAAAATTAAATTCAAATCTAACTATTTTTAATTGTCGTAAAATAAATTCAAATCTAACTATTTTTAATTGTCGTAAAAATAAATTCAAATCTAACTATTTTTAATTGTCGTAAAATTAAATTCAAATCTAACTATTTTTAATTGTCGTAAAATAAATTCAAATCTAACTATTTTTAATTGTCGTAAAATTAAATTCAAATCTAACTATTTTTAATTTACGTAAAATTAAATCAAATCTAACTATTTTTAATCTACGTAAAATCAACATTCAAATCTAACTATTTTTAATTGTCGTAAAAATAAATTCAAATCTAACTATTTTTAATCTACGTAAAATCAAATTCAAATCTAACTATTTTTAATTTACGTAAAAATAAATTCAAATCTAACTATTTTTAATTGTCGTAAAATTATAATTCAAATCTAAACTATTTTTAATTAACGTAAAATTAAATTCAAATCTAACTATTTTTAATTGTCGTAAAATAAATTCAAATCTAACTATTTTTTAATTGTCGTAAAATTAAATTCAATATCTAACTATTTTTAATTTACGTAAAATTAAATTCAAATCTAACTATTTTTAATTGTCGTAAAATTAAATTCAAATCTAACTATTTTTAATCTACGTCAAATTAAATTCAAATCTAACTATTTTTATTGTCGTAAAATTAAATTCAAATCTAACTATTTTTAATTAACGTAAAATCAAATTCAAATCTAACTATTTTTAATTTACGTAAAAATAAATTCAAATCTAAGCTATTTTTAATTGTCGTAAAATTAAATTCAATATCTAACTATTTTTAATTAACGTTAAAATTAAATTCAAATCTAACTATTTTTAATTGTCGTAAAATAAATTCAAATCTAACTATTTTTAATTGTCGTAAAATTAAATTCAAATCTAACTATTTTTAATTTACGTAAAATTAAATTCAAATCTAACTATTTTTTAATTGTCGTAAAATTAAATTCAAATCTAGACTATTTTTAATCTACGTCAAATTAAATTCAAATCTAACTATTTTTAATTGTCGTAAAATTAAATTCAAATCTTAACTATTTTTAATTAACGTAAAATAAAAATAT
>CAMPDV010002101.1:0-80078 GCA_946699065.1 Loxodes magnus
TATAGCCACAGATAATACAGAATCTTTGTGACCACTCATGGTCTTACAGGTACCTGTCTTGACGTCCCATAGTCTCACCGTATTATCTCAACTTCCCGATACGATGAACTCTGAATCACTGGATATAGCCACAGCATATACAGAATCTTTGTGACCACTCATGGTCTTACAGGTACCTGTCTTGACGTCCCATAGTCTCACCGTCTTATCTCTACTTCCCGATACGATGAACTCTGAATCACTGGATATAGCTTCTGATAATACAGAATCTGTGTGACCACTCATGGTCTTACAGGTACCTGTCTTGACGTCCCATAGTCTCACCGTCTTATCTCAACTTCCCGATACGATGAACTCTGAATCACTGGATATAGCCACAGCATATACAGAATCTGTGTGACCACTCATGGTCTTACAGGTACCTGTCTTGACGTCCCATAGTCTCACCGTATTATCTCAACTTCCCGATACGATGAACTCTGAATCACTGGTTATAGCCACAGCATATACAGAATCTGTGTGACCACTCATGGTCTTACAGGTACCTGTCTTGACGTCCCATAGTCTCACCGTCTTATCTCTACTTCCCAATACGACGAACTCTGAATCACTGGTTATAGCCACAGCATATACTCAATCTGTGTGACCACTCATGGTCTTACAGGTACCTGTCTTGACGTCCCATAGTCTCACCGTCTTATCTCTACTTCCCGATACGATGAACTCTGAATCACTGGATATAGCCACAGATGATAAAGAACAAGTGTGACCACTCATGGTCTTACAGGTACCTGTCTTGACGTCCCATAGTCTCACCGTCTAATCTCAACTTCCCGATACGATGAACTCTGAATCACTGGATATAGCCACAGCATATACATAACTAGTGTGACCACTCATGGTCTTACAGGTACCTGTCTTGACGTCCCATAGTCTCACCGTCTAATCATTACTTCCCGATACGATGAACTCTGAATCACTGGATATAGCCACAGCATATACAGAATCTGTGTGACCACTCATGGTCTTACAGGTACCTGTCTTGACGTCCCATAGTCTCACCGTATTATCTCAACTTCCCAATATGATGAACTCTGAATCACTGGATATAGCCACAGCATATACAGAATCTGTGTGACCACTCATGGTCTTACAGGTACCTGTCTTGACGTCCAATAGTCTCACCGTCTTATCATCACTTCCCGATACGATGAACTCTGAATCACTGGATATAGCCACAGCATATACATAACTAGTGTGACCACTCATGGTCTTACAGGTACCTGTCTTGACGTCCCATAGTCTCACCGTCTTATCTCTACTTCCCGATACGATGAACTCTGAATCACTGGATATAGCCACAGCATATACAGAATCTGTGTGACCACTCATGGTCTTACAGGTACCTGTCTTGACGTCCCATAGTCTCACCGTCTTATCTCTACTTCCCGATACGATGAACTCTGAATCACTGGATATAGCTTCTGATAATACAGAATCTGTGTGACCACTCATGGTCTTACAGGTACCTGTCTTGACGTCCCATAGTCTCACCGTATTATCTCAACTTCCCGATACGATGAACTCTAAATCACTGGATATAGCCACAGCATATACATAACTAGTGTGACCACTCATGGTCTTACAGGTACCTGTCTTGACGTCCCATAGTCTCACCGTCTAATCTGCACTTCCCGATACGATGAACTCTGAATCACTGGATATAGCCACAGCATATACAGAATCTGTGTGACCACTCATGGTCTTACAGGTACCTGTCTTGACGTCCAATAGTCTCACCGTCTTATCTCTACTTCCCGATACGATGAACTCTGAATCACTGGATATAGCCACAGATAATACAGAATCTGTGTGACCACTCATGGTCTTACAGGTACCTGTCTTGACGTCCCATAGTCTCACCGTCTTATCATCACTTCCCGATACGATGAACTCTGAATCACTGGATATAGCCACAGTATATACAGAATCTGTGTGACCACTCATGGTCTTACAGGTACCTGTCTTGACGTCCCATAGTCTCACCGTCTTATAATCACTTCCCGATACGATGAACTCTGAATCACTGGATATAGCCACAGATGATAAAGAACAAGTGTGACCACTCATGGTCTTACAGGTACCTGTCTTGACGTCCCATAGTCTCACCGTCTTATCTCTACTTCCCGATACGATGAACTCTGAATCACTGGATATAGCCACAGCATATACATAACTAGTGTGACCACTCATGGTCTTACAGGTACCTGTCTTGACGTCCCATAGTCTCACCGTCTTATAATCACTTCCCGATACGATGAACTCTAAATCACTGGATATAGCCACAGCATATACATAACTAGTGTGACCACTCATGGTCTTACAGGTACCTGTCTTGACGTCCCATAGTCTCACCGTCTAATCTGCACTTCCCGATACGATGAACTCTGAATCACTGGATATAGCCACAGCATATACAGAATCTGTGTGACCACTCATGGTCTTACAGGTACCTGTCTTGACGTCCCATAGTCTCACCGTCTTATCATCACTTCCCGATACGATGAACTCTGAATCACTGGATATAGCCACAGTATATACAGAATCTGTGTGACCACTCATGGTCTTACAGGTACCTGTCTTGACGTCCAATAGTCTCACCGTCTTATCTCTACTTCCCGATACGATGAACTCTGAATCACTGGATATAGCCACAGATGATAAAGAACAAGTGTGACCACTCATGGTCTTACAGGTACCTGTCTTGACGTCCCATAGTCTCACCGTCTTATCTCTACTTCCCGATACGATGAACTCTGAATCACTGGATATAGCCACAGCATATACATAACTAGTGTGACCACTCATGGTCTTACAGGTACCTGTCTTGACGTCCCATAGTCTCACCGTCTTATCTCTACTTCCCGATACGATGAACTCTGAATCACTGGATATAGCTTCTGATAATACAGAATCTGTGTGACCACTCATGGTCTTACAGGTACCTTTCTTGACGTCCCATAGTCTCACCGTCTTATCTCTACTTCCCGATACGATGAACTCTGAATCACTGGATATAGCCACAGCATATACATAACTAGTGTGACCACTCATGGTCTTACAGGTACCTTTCTTGACGTCCCATAGTCTCACCGTCTTATCATCACTTCCCGATACGATGAACTCTGAATCACTGGATATAGCTTCTGATAATACAGAATCTGTGTGACCACTCATGGTCTTACAGGTACCTTTCTTGACGTCCCATAGTCTCACCGTCTTATCTCTACTTCCCGATACGATGAACTCTGAATCACTGGATATAGCCACAGCATATACATAACTAGTGTGACCACTCATGGTCTTACAGGTACCTTTCTTGACGTCCCATAGTCTCACCGTCTTATCTCAACTTCCCAATACGATGAACTCTGAATCACTGGATATAGCCACAGCATATACAGAATCTGTGTGACCACTCATGGTCTTACAGGTACCTGTCTTGACGTCCCATAGTCTCACCGTCTAATCTGCACTTCCCGATACGATGAACTCTGAATCACTGGATATAGCCACAGCATATACAGAATCTGTGTGACCACTCATGGTCTTACAGGTACCTGTCTTGACGTCCCATAGTCTCACCGTATTATCTCAACTTCCCGATACGATGAACTCTGAATCACTGGATATAGCCACAGCATATACTCAATCTTTGTGACCACTCATGGTCTTACAGGTACCTGTCTTGACGTCCCATAGTCTCACCGTCTTATCATAACTTCCCGATACGATGAACTCTGAATCACTGGATATAGCCACAGCATATACAGAATCTGTGTGACCACTCATGGTCTTACAGGTACCTGTCTTGACGTCCCATAGTCTCACCGTCTTATCTCTACTTCCCGATACGATGAACTCTGAATCACTGGATATAGCCACAGATAATACATAACTAGTGTGACCACTCATGGTCTTACAGGTACCTGTCTTGACGTCCCATAGTCTCACCGTATTATCTCAACTTCCCGATACGATGAACTCTGAATCACTGGTTATAGCCACAGCATATACAGAATCTGTGTGACCACTCATGGTCTTACAGGTACCTGTCTTGACGTCCCATAGTCTCACCGTATTATCTCAACTTACCAATACGATGAACTCTGAATCACTGGATATAGCCACAGATAATACAGAATCTGTGTGACCACTCATGGTCTTACAGGTACCTGTCTTGACGTCCCATAGTCTCACCGTATTATCTCAACTTCCCGATACGATGAACTCTGAATCACTGGATATAGCCACAGATAATACAGAATCTTTGTGACCACTCATGGTCTTACAGGTACCTGTCTTGACGTCCCATAGTCTCACCGTATTATCTCAACTTCCCGATACGATGAACTCTGAATCACTGGATATAGCCACAGCATATACAGAATCTTTGTGACCACTCATGGTCTTACAGGTACCTGTCTTGACGTCCCATAGTCTCACCGTCTTATCTCTACTTCCCGATACGATGAACTCTGAATCACTGGATATAGCTTCTGATAATACAGAATCTGTGTGACCACTCATGGTCTTACAGGTACCTGTCTTGACGTCCCATAGTCTCACCGTCTTATCTCAACTTCCCGATACGATGAACTCTGAATCACTGGATATAGCCACAGCATATACAGAATCTGTGTGACCACTCATGGTCTTACAGGTACCTGTCTTGACGTCCCATAGTCTCACCGTATTATCTCAACTTCCCGATACGATGAACTCTGAATCACTGGTTATAGCCACAGCATATACAGAATCTGTGTGACCACTCATGGTCTTACAGGTACCTGTCTTGACGTCCCATAGTCTCACCGTCTTATCTCTACTTCCCAATACGACGAACTCTGAATCACTGGTTATAGCCACAGCATATACTCAATCTGTGTGACCACTCATGGTCTTACAGGTACCTGTCTTGACGTCCCATAGTCTCACCGTATTATCTTAACTTCCCAATACGATGAACTCTGAATCACTGGATATAGCCACAGATAATACAGAATCTTTGTGACCACTCATGGTCTTACAGGTACCTGTCTTGACGTCCCATAGTCTCACCGTCTTATCTCTACTTCCCGATACGATGAACTCTAAATCACTGGATATAGCCACAGCAGATACATAACTAGTGTGACCACTCATGGTCTTACAGGTACCTGTCTTGACGTCCCATAGTCTCACCGTCTAATCATTACTTCCCGATACGATGAACTCTGAATCACTGGATATAGCCACAGCATATACAGAATCTGTGTGACCACTCATGGTCTTACAGGTACCTGTCTTGACGTCCCATAGTCTCACCGTCTTATCTCTACTTCCCGATACGATGAACTCTGAATCACTGGATATAGCCACAGATGATAAAGAACAAGTGTGACCACTCATGGTCTTACAGGTACCTGTCTTGACGTCCCATAGTCTCACCGTCTAATCTCAACTTCCCGATACGATGAACTCTGAATCACTGGATATAGCCACAGCATATACATAACTAGTGTGACCACTCATGGTCTTACAGGTACCTGTCTTGACGTCCCATAGTCTCACCGTCTAATCTGCACTTCCCGATACGATGAACTCTGAATCACTGGATATAGCCACAGCATATACAGAATCTGTGTGACCACTCATGGTCTTACAGGTACCTGTCTTGACGTCCCATAGTCTCACCGTCTTATCTCAACTTCCCGATACGATGAACTCTGAATCACTGGATATAGCCACAGATAATACATAACTAGTGTGACCACTCATGGTCTTACAGGTACCTGTCTTGACGTCCCATAGTCTCACCGTATTATCTCAACTTCCCAATACGATGAACTCTGAATCACTGGATATAGCCACAGATAATACAGAATCTTTGTGACCACTCATGGTCTTACAGGTACCTGTCTTGACGTCCCATAGTCTCACCGTATTATCTCAACTTCCCGATACGATGAACTCTGAATCACTGGATATAGCCACAGATGATAAAGAACAAGTGTGACCACTCATGGTCTTACAGGTACCTGTCTTGACGTCCCATAGTCTCACCGTCTTATCTCTACTTCCCGATACGATGAACTCTGAATCACTGGATATAGCCACAGCATATACATAACTAGTGTGACCACTCATGGTCTTACAGGTACCTGTCTTGACGTCCCATAGTCTCACCGTCTTATAATCACTTCCCGATACGATGAACTCTAAATCACTGGATATAGCCACAGCATATACATAACTAGTGTGACCACTCATGGTCTTACAGGTACCTGTCTTGACGTCCCATAGTCTCACCGTCTAATCTGCACTTCCCGATACGATGAACTCTGAATCACTGGATATAGCCACAGCATATACAGAATCTGTGTGACCACTCATGGTCTTACAGGTACCTGTCTTGACGTCCCATAGTCTCACCGTCTTATCATCACTTCCCGATACGATGAACTCTGAATCACTGGATATAGCCACAGTATATACAGAATCTGTGTGACCACTCATGGTCTTACAGGTACCTGTCTTGACGTCCAATAGTCTCACCGTCTTATCTCTACTTCCCGATACGATGAACTCTGAATCACTGGATATAGCCACAGATGATAAAGAACAAGTGTGACCACTCATGGTCTTACAGGTACCTGTCTTGACGTCCCATAGTCTCACCGTCTTATCTCTACTTCCCGATACGATGAACTCTGAATCACTGGATATAGCCACAGCATATACATAACTAGTGTGACCACTCATGGTCTTACAGGTACCTGTCTTGACGTCCCATAGTCTCACCGTCTTATCTCTACTTCCCGATACGATGAACTCTGAATCACTGGATATAGCTTCTGATAATACAGAATCTGTGTGACCACTCATGGTCTTACAGGTACCTTTCTTGACGTCCCATAGTCTCACCGTCTTATCTCTACTTCCCGATACGATGAACTCTGAATCACTGGATATAGCCACAGCATATACATAACTAGTGTGACCACTCATGGTCTTACAGGTACCTTTCTTGACGTCCCATAGTCTCACCGTCTTATCATCACTTCCCGATACGATGAACTCTGAATCACTGGATATAGCTTCTGATAATACAGAATCTGTGTGACCACTCATGGTCTTACAGGTACCTTTCTTGACGTCCCATAGTCTCACCGTCTTATCTCTACTTCCCGATACGATGAACTCTGAATCACTGGATATAGCCACAGCATATACATAACTAGTGTGACCACTCATGGTCTTACAGGTACCTTTCTTGACGTCCCATAGTCTCACCGTCTTATCTCAACTTCCCAATACGATGAACTCTGAATCACTGGATATAGCCACAGCATATACTCAATCTTTGTGACCACTCATGGTCTTACAGGTACCTGTCTTGACGTCCCATAGTCTCACCGTCTTATCTCTACTTCCCGATACGATGAACTCTGAATCACTGGATATAGCCACAGCATATACATAACTAGTGTGACCACTCATGGTCTTACAGGTACCTGTCTTGACGTCCCATAGTCTCACCGTCTTATCTCTACTTCCCGATACGATGAACTCTGAATCACTGGATATAGCTTCTGATAATACAGAATCTGTGTGACCACTCATGGTCTTACAGGTACCTTTCTTGACGTCCCATAGTCTCACCGTCTTATCTCTACTTCCCGATACGATGAACTCTGAATCACTGGATATAGCCACAGCATATACATAACTAGTGTGACCACTCATGGTCTTACAGGTACCTTTCTTGACGTCCCATAGTCTCACCGTCTTATCTCAACTTCCCAATACGATGAACTCTGAATCACTGGATATAGCCACAGCATATACAGAATCTGTGTGACCACTCATGGTCTTACAGGTACCTGTCTTGACGTCCCATAGTCTCACCGTCTAATCTGCACTTCCCGATACGATGAACTCTGAATCACTGGATATAGCCACAGCATATACAGAATCTGTGTGACCACTCATGGTCTTACAGGTACCTGTCTTGACGTCCCATAGTCTCACCGTCTAATCTGCACTTCCCGATACGATGAACTCTGAATCATTGGATATAGCCACAGCATATACTCAATCTTTGTGACCACTCATGGTCTTACAGGTACCTGTCTTGACGTCCCATAGTCTCACCGTCTTATCATAACTTCCCGATACGATGAACTCTGAATCACTGGATATAGCCACAGCATATACTCAATCTGTGTGACCACTCATGGTCTTACAGGTACCTGTCTTGACGTCCCATAGTCTCACCGTCTTATCTCAACTTCCCGATACGATGAACTCTGAATCACTGGATATAGCCACAGCATATACATAACTAGTGTGACCACTCATGGTCTTACAGGTACCTGTCTTGACGTCCCATAGTCTCACCGTCTTATCTCAACTTCCCGATACGATGAACTCTGAATCACTGGATATAGCCACAGCATATACAGAATCTGTGTGACCACTCATGGTCTTACAGGTACCTGTCTTGACGTCCCATAGTCTCACCGTATTATCTCAACTTCCCGATACGATGAACTCTGAATCACTGGTTATAGCCACAGCATATACAGAATCTGTGTGACAACTCATGGTCTTACAGGTACCTGTCTTGACGTCCCATAGTCTCACCGTATTATCTCAACTTCCCAATACGATGAACTCTGAATCACTGGTTATAGCCACAGCATATACAGAATCTGTGTGACTACTCATGGTCTTACAGGTACCTGTCTTGACGTCCCATAGTCTCACCGTATTATCTTAACTTACCAATACGATGAACTCTGAATCACTGGATATAGCCACAGATAATACAGAATCTTTGTGACCACTCATGGTCTTACAGGTACCTGTCTTGACGTCCCATAGTCTCACCGTCTTATCTCTACTTCCCGATACGATGAACTCTAAATCACTGGATATAGCCACAGCAGATACATAACTAGTGTGACCACTCATGGTCTTACAGGTACCTGTCTTGACGTCCCATAGTCTCACCGTCTAATCTGCACTTCCCGATACGATGAACTCTGAATCACTGGATATAGCCACAGCATATACAGAATCTGTGTGACCACTCATGGTCTTACAGGTACCTGTCTTGACGTCCCATAGTCTCACCGTCTTATCTCTACTTCCCGATACGATGAACTCTGAATCACTGGATATAGCCACAGATGATAAAGAACAAGTGTGACCACTCATGGTCTTACAGGTACCTGTCTTGACGTCCCATAGTCTCACCGTCTAATCTCAACTTCCCGATACGATGAACTCTGAATCACTGGATATAGCCACAGCATATACATAACTAGTGTGACCACTCATGGTCTTACAGGTACCTGTCTTGACGTCCCATAGTCTCACCGTATTATCTTAACTTACCAATACGATGAACTCTGAATCACTGGATATAGCCACAGATAATACAGAATCTTTGTGACCACTCATGGTCTTACAGGTACCTGTCTTGACGTCCCATAGTCTCACCGTCTTATCTCTACTTCCCGATACGATGAACTCTGAATCACTGGATATAGCCACAGCATATACAGAATCTGTGTGACCACTCATGGTCTTACAGGTACCTGTCTTGACGTCCCATAGTCTCACCGTCTTATCTCTACTTCCCGATACGATGAACTCTGAATCACTGGATATAGCCACAGCATATACAGAATCTGTGTGACCACTCATGGTCTTACAGGTACCTGTCTTGACGTCCCATAGTCTCACCGTATTATCTCAACTTCCCAATACGATGAACTCTGAATCACTGGTTATAGCCACAGCATATACAGAATCTGTGTGACTACTCATGGTCTTACAGGTACCTGTCTTGACGTCCCATAGTCTCACCGTATTATCTTAACTTACCAATACGATGAACTCTGAATCACTGGATATAGCCACAGATAATACAGAATCTGTGTGACAACTCATGGTCTTACAGGTACCTGTCTTGACGTCCCATAGTCTCACCGTATTATCTCAACTTCCCAATACGATGAACTCTGAATCACTGGTTATAGCCACAGCAGATACATAACTAGTGTGACCACTCATGGTCTTACAGGTACCTGTCTTGACGTCCCATAGTCTCACCGTCTAATCTGCACTTCCCGATACGATGAACTCTGAATCATTGGATATAGCCACAGCATATACTCAATCTTTGTGACCACTCATGGTCTTACAGGTACCTGTCTTGACGTCCCATAGTCTCACCGTATTATCTCAACTTCCCAATACGATGAACTCTGAATCACTGGTTATAGCCACAGCATATACAGAATCTGTGTGACTACTCATGGTCTTACAGGTACCTGTCTTGACGTCCCATAGTCTCACCGTATTATCTCAACTTCCCAATACGATGAACTCTGAATCACTGGTTATAGCCACAGCATATACAGAATCTGTGTGACTACTCATGGTCTTACAGGTACCTGTCTTGACGTCCCATAGTCTCACCGTATTATCTTAACTTACCAATACGATGAACTCTGAATCACTGGATATAGCCACAGATAATACAGAATCTTTGTGACCACTCATGGTCTTACAGGTACCTGTCTTGACGTCCCATAGTCTCACCGTCTTATCTCTACTTCCCGATACGATGAACTCTAAATCACTGGATATAGCCACAGCAGATACATAACTAGTGTGACCACTCATGGTCTTACAGGTACCTGTCTTGACGTCCCATAGTCTCACCGTCTAATCTGCACTTCCCGATACGATGAACTCTGAATCATTGGATATAGCTTCTGATAATACAGAATCTGTGTGACCACTCATGGTCTTACAGGTACCTGTCTTGACGTCCCATAGTCTCACCGTCTTATCATAACTTCCCGATACGATGAACTCTGAATCACTGGATATAGCCACAGCATATACAGAATCTGTGTGACCACTCATGGTCTTACAGGTACCTGTCTTGACGTCCCATAGTCTCACCGTCTTATCTCAACTTCCCGATACGATGAACTCTGAATCACTGGATATAGCCACAGCATATACAGAATCTGTGTGACCACTCATGGTCTTACAGGTACCTGTCTTGACGTCCCATAGTCTCACCGTATTATCTCAACTTCCCAATACGATGAACTCTGAATCACTGGTTATAGCCACAGCATATACAGAATCTGTGTGACCACTCATGGTCTTACAGGTACCTGTCTTGACGTCCCATAGTCTCACCGTATTATCTCAACTTCCCGATACGATGAACTCTGAATCACTGGTTATAGCCACAGCATATACAGAATCTGTGTGACAACTCATGGTCTTACAGGTACCTGTCTTGACGTCCCATAGTCTCACCGTATTATCTCAACTTCCCAATACGATGAACTCTGAATCACTGGTTATAGCCACAGCATATACAGAATCTGTGTGACCACTCATGGTCTTACAGGTACCTGTCTTGACGTCCCATAGTCTCACCGTATTATCTCAACTTCCCGATACGATGAACTCTGAATCACTGGTTATAGCCACAGCATATACAGAATCTGTGTGACCACTCATGGTCTTACAGGTACCTGTCTTGACGTCCCATAGTCTCACCGTATTATCTCAACTTCCCAATACGATGAACTCTGAATCACTGGTTATAGCCACAGCATATACAGAATCTGTGTGACCACTCATGGTCTTACAGGTACCTGTCTTGACGTCCCATAGTCTCACCGTATTATCTCAACTTCCCGATACGATGAACTCTGAATCACTGGTTATAGCCACAGCATATACAGAATCTGTGTGACAACTCATGGTCTTACAGGTACCTGTCTTGACGTCCCATAGTCTCACCGTATTATCTCAACTTCCCAATACGATGAACTCTGAATCACTGGTTATAGCCACAGCATATACATAACTAGTGTGACTACTCATGGTCTTACAGGTACCTGTCTTGACGTCCCATAGTCTCACCGTATTATCTTAACTTACCAATACGATGAACTCTGAATCACTGGATATAGCCACAGATAATACAGAATCTTTGTGACCACTCATGGTCTTACAGGTACCTGTCTTGACGTCCCATAGTCTCACCGTCTTATCTCTACTTCCCGATACGATGAACTCTAAATCACTGGATATAGCCACAGCAGATACATAACTAGTGTGACCACTCATGGTCTTACAGGTACCTGTCTTGACGTCCCATAGTCTCACCGTCTAATCTGCACTTCCCGATACGATGAACTCTGAATCATTGGATATAGCCACAGCATATACTCAATCTTTGTGACCACTCATGGTCTTACAGGTACCTGTCTTGACGTCCCATAGTCTCACCGTCTTATCATAACTTCCCGATACGATGAACTCTGAATCACTGGATATAGCCACAGCATATACAGAATCTGTGTGACCACTCATGGTCTTACAGGTACCTGTCTTGACGTCCCATAGTCTCACCGTCTTATCTCAACTTCCCGATACGATGAACTCTGAATCACTGGATATAGCCACAGCATATACAGAATCTGTGTGACCACTCATGGTCTTACAGGTACCTGTCTTGACGTCCCATAGTCTCACCGTCTTATCTCAACTTCCCGATACGATGAACTCTGAATCACTGGATATAGCCACAGCATATACAGAATCTGTGTGACCACTCATGGTCTTACAGGTACCTGTCTTGACGTCCCATAGTCTCACCGTATTATCTCAACTTCCCGATACGATGAACTCTGAATCACTGGTTATAGCCACAGCATATACAGAATCTGTGTGACAACTCATGGTCTTACAGGTACCTGTCTTGACGTCCCATAGTCTCACCGTCTAATCTCAACTTCCCGATACGATGAACTCTGAATCACTGGATATAGCCACAGCATATACATAACTAGTGTGACCACTCATGGTCTTACAGGTACCTGTCTTGACGTCCCATAGTCTCACCGTCTAATCTGCACTTCCCAATACGATGAACTCTGAATCACTGGATATAGCCACAGCATATACTCAATCTGTGTGACCACTCATGGTCTTACAGGTACCTGTCTTGACGTCCCATAGTCTCACCGTCTAATCATAACTTCCCGATACGATGAACTCTGAATCACTGGATATAGCCACAGCATATACTCAATCTGTGTGACCACTCATGGTCTTACAGGTACCTGTCTTGACGTCCCATAGTCTCACCGTCTAATCATAACTTCCCGATACGATGAACTCTGAATCACTGGATATAGCCACAGATGATACAGAATCTGTGTGACCACTCATGGTCTTACAGGTACCTGTCTTGACGTCCCATAGTCTCACCGTCTTATCTCAACTTCCCGATACGATGAACTCTGAATCACTGGATATAGCCACAGCAGATACTCAATCTGTGTGACCACTCATGGTCTTACAGGTACCTGTCTTGACGTCCCATAGTCTCACCGTCTCATCATAACTTCCCGATACGATGAACTCTGAATCACTGGATATAGCCACAGCATATACATAACTAGTGTGACCACTCATGGTCTTACAGGTACCTGTCTTGACGTCCCATAGTCTCACCGTCTTATCTCTACTTCCCGATACGATGAACTCTGAATCACTGGATATAGCCACAGCATATACAGAATCTGTGTGACCACTCATGGTCTTACAGGTACCTGTCTTGACGTCCCATAGTCTCACCGTCTCATCATAACTTCCCGATACGATGAACTCTGAATCACTGGATATAGCCACAGCATATACATAACTAGTGTGACCACTCATGGTCTTACAGGTACCTGTCTTGACGTCCCATAGTCTCACCGTCTTATCTCAACTTCCCGATACGATGAACTCTGAATCACTGGATATAGCCACAGATAATACAGAATCTGTGTGACCACTCATGGTCTTACAGGTACCTGTCTTGACGTCCCATAGTCTCACCGTCTAATCATTACTTCCCGATACGATGAACTCTGAATCACTGGATATAGCCACAGCATATACAGAATCTGTGTGACCACTCATGGTCTTACAGGTACCTGTCTTGACGTCCCATAGTCTCACCGTATTATCTCAACTTCCCGATACGATGAACTCTGAATCACTGGATATAGCCACAGCATATACAGAATCTGTGTGACCACTCATGGTCTTACAGGTACCTGTCTTGACGTCCCATAGTCTCACCGTATTATCTCTACTTCCCAATACGATGAACTCTGAATCACTGGATATAGCCACAGATAATACAGAATCTTTGTGACCACTCATGGTCTTACAGGTACCTGTCTTGACGTCCCATAGTCTCACCGTCTTATCTCAACTTCCCGATACGATGAACTCTGAATCACTGGATATAGCCACAGCATATACAGAATCTGTGTGACCACTCATGGTCTTACAGGTACCTGTCTTGACGTCCCATAGTCTCACCGTATTATCTTAACTTACCAATACGATGAACTCTGAATCACTGGATATAGCCACAGATAATACAGAATCTTTGTGACCACTCATGGTCTTACAGGTACCTGTCTTGACGTCCCATAGTCTCACCGTCTTATCTCTACTTCCCGATACGATGAACTCTGAATCACTGGATATAGCCACAGCATATACAGAATCTGTGTGACTACTCATGGTCTTACAGGTACCTGTCTTGACGTCCCATAGTCTCACCGTATTATCTTAACTTACCAATACGATGAACTCTGAATCACTGGATATAGCCACAGATAATACAGAATCTTTGTGACCACTCATGGTCTTACAGGTACCTGTCTTGACGTCCCATAGTCTCACCGTCTTATCTCTACTTCCCGATACGATGAACTCTGAATCACTGGATATAGCCACAGCAGATACATAACTAGTGTGACCACTCATGGTCTTACAGGTACCTGTCTTGACGTCCCATAGTCTCACCGTATTATCTCTACTTCCCAATACGATGAACTCTGAATCACTGGATATAGCCACAGATAATACAGAATCTTTGTGACCACTCATGGTCTTACAGGTACCTGTCTTGACGTCCCATAGTCTCACCGTCTTATCTCAACTTCCCGATACGATGAACTCTGAATCACTGGATATAGCCACAGCATATACAGAATCTGTGTGACTACTCATGGTCTTACAGGTACCTGTCTTGACGTCCCATAGTCTCACCGTATTATCTTAACTTACCAATACGATGAACTCTGAATCACTGGATATAGCCACAGATAATACAGAATCTTTGTGACCACTCATGGTCTTACAGGTACCTGTCTTGACGTCCCATAGTCTCACCGTCTTATCTCTACTTCCCGATACGATGAACTCTAAATCACTGGATATAGCCACAGCAGATACATAACTAGTGTGACCACTCATGGTCTTACAGGTACCTGTCTTGACGTCCCATAGTCTCACCGTCTTATCTCTACTTCCCGATACGATGAACTCTGAATCACTGGATATAGCCACAGCATATACAGAATCTGTGTGACCACTCATGGTCTTACAGGTACCTGTCTTGACGTCCCATAGTCTCACCGTCTCATCATAACTTCCCGATACGATGAACTCTGAATCACTGGATATAGCCACAGCATATACATAACTAGTGTGACCACTCATGGTCTTACAGGTACCTGTCTTGACGTCCCATAGTCTCACCGTCTTATCTCAACTTCCCGATACGATGAACTCTGAATCACTGGATATAGCCACAGCATATACATAACTAGTGTGACCACTCATGGTCTTACAGGTACCTGTCTTGACGTCCCATAGTCTCACCGTCTAATCTGCACTTCCCGATACGATGAACTCTGAATCACTGGTTATAGCCACAGCATATACAGAATCTGTGTGACCACTCATGGTCTTACAGGTACCTGTCTTGACGTCCCATAGTCTCACCGTCTTATCTCAACTTCCCGATACGATGAACTCTGAATCACTGGATATAGCCACAGCATATACAGAATCTGTGTGACCACTCATGGTCTTACAGGTACCTGTCTTGACGTCCCATAGTCTCACCGTATTATCTCAACTTCCCGATACGATGAACTCTGAATCACTGGTTATAGCCACAGCATATACAGAATCTGTGTGACAACTCATGGTCTTACAGGTACCTGTCTTGACGTCCCATAGTCTCACCGTCTAATCTCAACTTCCCGATACGATGAACTCTGAATCACTGGATATAGCCACAGCATATACATAACTAGTGTGACCACTCATGGTCTTACAGGTACCTGTCTTGACGTCCCATAGTCTCACCGTCTAATCTGCACTTCCCAATACGATGAACTCTGAATCACTGGATATAGCCACAGATAATACAGAATCTGTGTGACCACTCATGGTCTTACAGGTACCTGTCTTGACGTCCCATAGTCTCACCGTCTTATCTCAACTTCCCGATACGATGAACTCTGAATCACTGGATATAGCTTCTGATAATACAGAATCTGTGTGACCACTCATGGTCTTACAGGTACCTGTCTTGACGTCCCATAGTCTCACCGTCTTATCTCTACTTCCCGATACGATGAACTCTGAATCACTGGATATAGCTTCTGATAATACAGAATCTGTGTGACCACTCATGGTCTTACAGGTACCTGTCTTGACGTCCCATAGTCTCACCGTATTATCTCAACTTCCCAATACGATGAACTCTGAATCACTGGATATAGCCACAGCATATACATAACTAGTGTGACCACTCATGGTCTTACAGGTACCTGTCTTGACGTCCCATAGTCTCACCGTCTTATCTCAACTTCCCGATACGATGAACTCTGAATCACTGGATATAGCTTCTGATAATACAGAATCTGTGTGACCACTCATGGTCTTACAGGTACCTGTCTTGACGTCCCATAGTCTCACCGTCTTATCTCTACTTCCCGATACGATGAACTCTGAATCACTGGATATAGCCACAGCATATACATAACTAGTGTGACCACTCATGGTCTTACAGGTACCTGTCTTGACGTCCCATAGTCTCACCGTCTCATCATAACTTCCCGATACGATGAACTCTGAATCACTGGATATAGCCACAGCATATACTCAATCTTTGTGACCACTCATGGTCTTACAGGTACCTGTCTTGACGTCCCATAGTCTCACCGTCTTATCATAACTTCCCGATACGATGAACTCTGAATCACTGGATATAGCCACAGCATATACATAACTAGTGTGACCACTCATGGTCTTACAGGTACCTGTCTTGACGTCCCATAGTCTCACCGTATTATCTCAACTTCCCAATACGATGAACTCTGAATCACTGGATATAGCCACAGCATATACATAACTAGTGTGACCACTCATGGTCTTACAGGTACCTGTCTTGACGTCCCATAGTCTCACCGTCTTATCTCAACTTCCCGATACGATGAACTCTGAATCACTGGATATAGCTTCTGATAATACAGAATCTGTGTGACCACTCATGGTCTTACAGGTACCTGTCTTGACGTCCCATAGTCTCACCGTCTTATCTCTACTTCCCGATACGATGAACTCTGAATCACTGGATATAGCCACAGCATATACATAACTAGTGTGACCACTCATGGTCTTACAGGTACCTGTCTTGACGTCCCATAGTCTCACCGTCTCATCATAACTTCCCGATACGATGAACTCTGAATCACTGGATATAGCCACAGCATATACATAACTAGTGTGACCACTCATGGTCTTACAGGTACCTGTCTTGACGTCCCATAGTCTCACCGTCTTATCTCAACTTCCCGATACGATGAACTCTGAATCACTGGATATAGCCACAGATAATACAGAATCTGTGTGACCACTCATGGTCTTACAGGTACCTGTCTTGACGTCCCATAGTCTCACCGTCTAATCATTACTTCCCGATACGATGAACTCTGAATCACTGGATATAGCCACAGCATATACAGAATCTGTGTGACCACTCATGGTCTTACAGGTACCTGTCTTGACGTCCCATAGTCTCACCGTATTATCTCAACTTCCCGATACGATGAACTCTGAATCACTGGATATAGCCACAGCATATACAGAATCTGTGTGACCACTCATGGTCTTACAGGTACCTGTCTTGACGTCCCATAGTCTCACCGTATTATCTCTACTTCCCAATACGATGAACTCTGAATCACTGGATATAGCCACAGCATATACAGAATCTTTGTGACCACTCATGGTCTTACAGGTACCTGTCTTGACGTCCCATAGTCTCACCGTCTAATCATTACTTCCCGATACGATGAACTCTGAATCACTGGATATAGCCACAGCATATACAGAATCTGTGTGACCACTCATGGTCTTACAGGTACCTGTCTTGACGTCCCATAGTCTCACCGTATTATCTCAACTTCCCGATACGATGAACTCTGAATCACTGGTTATAGCCACAGCATATACAGAATCTGTGTGACCACTCATGGTCTTACAGGTACCTGTCTTGACGTCCCATAGTCTCACCGTCTTATCTCAACTTCCCGATACGATGAACTCTGAATCACTGGATATAGCCACAGATAATACAGAATCTTTGTGACCACTCATGGTCTTACAGGTACCTGTCTTGACGTCCCATAGTCTCACCGTATTATCTCAACTTCCCGATACGATGAACTCTGAATCACTGGTTATAGCCACAGCATATACAGAATCTGTGTGACCACTCATGGTCTTACAGGTACCTGTCTTGACGTCCCATAGTCTCACCGTATTATCTTAACTTCCCGATACGATGAACTCTAAATCACTGGATATAGCCACAGCAGATACATAACTAGTGTGACCACTCATGGTCTTACAGGTACCTGTCTTGACGTCCCATAGTCTCACCGTATTATCTTAACTTCCCGATACGATGAACTCTGAATCACTGGATATAGCCACAGCAGATACATAACTAGTGTGACCACTCATGGTCTTACAGGTACCTGTCTTGACGTCCCATAGTCTCACCGTCTCATCATAACTTCCCGATACGATGAACTCTGAATCACTGGATATAGCCACAGCATATACATAACTAGTGTGACCACTCATGGTCTTACAGGTACCTGTCTTGACGTCCCATAGTCTCACCGTCTTATCTCAACTTCCCGATACGATGAACTCTGAATCACTGGATATAGCCACAGCATATACATAACTAGTGTGACCACTCATGGTCTTACAGGTACCTGTCTTGACGTCCCATAGTCTCACCGTCTAATCTGCACTTCCCGATACGATGAACTCTGAATCACTGGTTATAGCCACAGCATATACAGAATCTGTGTGACCACTCATGGTCTTACAGGTACCTGTCTTGACGTCCCATAGTCTCACCGTATTATCTTAACTTCCCAATACGATGAACTCTGAATCACTGGATATAGCCACAGATAATACAGAATCTTTGTGACCACTCATGGTCTTACAGGTACCTGTCTTGACGTCCCATAGTCTCACCGTCTTATCTCTACTTCCCGATACGATGAACTCTGAATCACTGGATATAGCCACAGATGATAAAGAACAAGTGTGACCACTCATGGTCTTACAGGTACCTGTCTTGACGTCCCATAGTCTCACCGTCTAATCTCAACTTCCCGATACGATGAACTCTGAATCACTGGATATAGCCACAGCATATACAGAATCTGTGTGACCACTCATGGTCTTACAGGTACCTGTCTTGACGTCCCATAGTCTCACCGTATTATCTCTACTTCCCAATACGATGAACTCTGAATCACTGGATATAGCCACAGATAATACAGAATCTTTGTGACCACTCATGGTCTTACAGGTACCTGTCTTGACGTCCCATAGTCTCACCGTCTAATCTCAACTTCCCGATACGATGAACTCTAAATCACTGGATATAGCCACAGCATATACATAACTAGTGTGACCACTCATGGTCTTACAGGTACCTGTCTTGACGTCCCATAGTCTCACCGTCTAATCTGCACTTCCCGATACGATGAACTCTGAATCACTGGATATAGCCACAGCATATACTCAATCTGTGTGACCACTCATGGTCTTACAGGTACCTGTCTTGACGTCCCATAGTCTCACCGTCTTATCTCTACTTCCCGATACGATGAACTCTGAATCACTGGATATAGCCACAGCATATACAGAATCTGTGTGACCACTCATGGTCTTACAGGTACCTGTCTTGACGTCCCATAGTCTCACCGTCTCATCATAACTTCCCGATACGATGAACTCTGAATCACTGGATATAGCCACAGCATATACATAACTAGTGTGACCACTCATGGTCTTACAGGTACCTGTCTTGACGTCCCATAGTCTCACCGTCTTATCTCAACTTCCCGATACGATGAACTCTGAATCACTGGATATAGCCACAGCATATACAGAATCTGTGTGACCACTCATGGTCTTACAGGTACCTGTCTTGACGTCCCATAGTCTCACCGTCTAATCTCAACTTCCCGATACGAATAACTCTGAATCACTGGATATAGCCACAGCATATACAGAATCTGTGTGACCACTCATGGTCTTACAGGTACCTGTCTTGACGTCCCATAGTCTCACCGTCTTATCTCTACTTCCCGATACGATGAACTCTGAATCACTGGATATAGCCACAGCATATACAGAATCTGTGTGACCACTCATGGTCTTACAGGTACCTGTCTTGACGTCCCATAGTCTCACCGTCTTATCTCTACTTCCCGATACGATGAACTCTGAATCACTGGATATAGCCACAGCATATACAGAATCTTTGTGACCACTCATGGTCTTACAGGTACCTGTCTTGACGTCCCATAGTCTCACCGTCTTATCTCTACTTCCCGATACGATGAACTCTAAATCACTGGATATAGCCACAGCAGATACATAACTAGTGTGACCACTCATGGTCTTACAGGTACCTGTCTTGACGTCCCATAGTCTCACCGTATTATCTCAACTTCCCGATACGATGAACTCTAAATCACTGGATATAGCCACAGCATATACATAACTAGTGTGACCACTCATGGTCTTACAGGTACCTGTCTTGACGTCCCATAGTCTCACCGTCTAATCTGCACTTCCCGATACGATGAACTCTGAATCACTGGATATAGCCACAGCATATACAGAATCTGTGTGACCACTCATGGTCTTACAGGTACCTGTCTTGACGTCCCATAGTCTCACCGTCTTATCTCTACTTCCCGATACGATGAACTCTGAATCACTGGATATAGCCACAGATGATAAAGAACAAGTGTGACCACTCATGGTCTTACAGGTACCTGTCTTGACGTCCCATAGTCTCACCGTCTAATCTCAACTTCCCGATACGATGAACTCTGAATCACTGGATATAGCCACAGCATATACATAACTAGTGTGACCACTCATGGTCTTACAGGTACCTGTCTTGACGTCCCATAGTCTCACCGTCTTATCTCAACTTCCCGATACGATGAACTCTGAATCACTGGATATAGCCACAGCATATACAGAATCTGTGTGACCACTCATGGTCTTACAGGTACCTGTCTTGACGTCCCATAGTCTCACCGTCTTATCTCTACTTCCCGATACGATGAACTCTGAATCACTGGATATAGCCACAGATGATAAAGAACAAGTGTGACCACTCATGGTCTTACAGGTACCTGTCTTGACGTCCCATAGTCTCACCGTCTAATCTCAACTTCCCGATACGATGAACTCTGAATCACTGGATATAGCCACAGCATATACAGAATCTGTGTGACCACTCATGGTCTTACAGGTACCTGTCTTGACGTCCCATAGTCTCACCGTCTTATCTCTACTTCCCGATACGATGAACTCTGAATCACTGGATATAGCCACAGCATATACAGAATCTGTGTGACCACTCATGGTCTTACAGGTACCTGTCTTGACGTCCCATAGTCTCACCGTCTTATCTCTACTTCCCGATACGATGAACTCTGAATCACTGGATATAGCCACAGCATATACAGAATCTGTGTGACCACTCATGGTCTTACAGGTACCTGTCTTGACGTCCCATAGTCTCACCGTATTATCTTAACTTCCCAATACGATGAACTCTGAATCACTGGATATAGCCACAGATAATACAGAATCTTTGTGACCACTCATGGTCTTACAGGTACCTGTCTTGACGTCCCATAGTCTCACCGTCTTATCTCTACTTCCCGATACGATGAACTCTAAATCACTGGATATAGCCACAGCAGATACATAACTAGTGTGACCACTCATGGTCTTACAGGTACCTGTCTTGACGTCCCATAGTCTCACCGTATTATCTCAACTTCCCGATACGATGAACTCTAAATCACTGGATATAGCCACAGCATATACATAACTAGTGTGACCACTCATGGTCTTACAGGTACCTGTCTTGACGTCCCATAGTCTCACCGTATTATCTCTACTTCCCGATACGATGAACTCTAAATCACTGGATATAGCCACAGCAGATACATAACTAGTGTGACCACTCATGGTCTTACAGGTACCTGTCTTGACGTCCCATAGTCTCACCGTCTTATCTCTACTTCCCGATACGATGAACTCTGAATCACTGGATATAGCCACAGATGATAAAGAACAAGTGTGACCACTCATGGTCTTACAGGTACCTGTCTTGACGTCCCATAGTCTCACCGTCTTATCTCAACTTCCCGATACGATGAACTCTGAATCACTGGATATAGCCACAGCATATACATAACTAGTGTGACCACTCATGGTCTTACAGGTACCTGTCTTGACGTCCCATAGTCTCACCGTCTTATCTCAACTTCCCGATACGATGAACTCTGAATCACTGGATATAGCCACAGCATATACAGAATCTGTGTGACCACTCATGGTCTTACAGGTACCTGTCTTGACGTCCCATAGTCTCACCGTCTTATCTCTACTTCCCGATACGATGAACTCTGAATCACTGGATATAGCCACAGATGATAAAGAACAAGTGTGACCACTCATGGTCTTACAGGTACCTGTCTTGACGTCCCATAGTCTCACCGTCTAATCTCAACTTCCCGATACGATGAACTCTGAATCACTGGATATAGCCACAGCATATACAGAATCTGTGTGACCACTCATGGTCTTACAGGTACCTGTCTTGACGTCCCATAGTCTCACCGTCTTATCTCTACTTCCCGATACGATGAACTCTGAATCACTGGATATAGCCACAGCATATACAGAATCTGTGTGACCACTCATGGTCTTACAGGTACCTGTCTTGACGTCCCATAGTCTCACCGTCTTATCTCTACTTCCCGATACGATGAACTCTGAATCACTGGATATAGCCACAGCATATACAGAATCTGTGTGACCACTCATGGTCTTACAGGTACCTGTCTTGACGTCCCATAGTCTCACCGTATTATCTTAACTTCCCAATACGATGAACTCTGAATCACTGGATATAGCCACAGATAATACAGAATCTTTGTGACCACTCATGGTCTTACAGGTACCTGTCTTGACGTCCCATAGTCTCACCGTCTTATCTCTACTTCCCGATACGATGAACTCTAAATCACTGGATATAGCCACAGCTGATACATAACTAGTGTGACCACTCATGGTCTTACAGGTACCTGTCTTGACGTCCCATAGTCTCACCGTATTATCTCAACTTCCCGATACGATGAACTCTGAATCACTGGATATAGCCACAGCATATACAGAATCTGTGTGACCACTCATGGTCTTACAGGTACCTGTCTTGACGTCCCATAGTCTCACCGTCTAATCTCAACTTCCCGATACGAATAACTCTGAATCACTGGATATAGCCACAGCATATACAGAATCTGTGTGACCACTCATGGTCTTACAGGTACCTGTCTTGACGTCCCATAGTCTCACCGTCTAATCTCAACTTCCCGATACGATGAACTCTGAATCACTGGATATAGCCACAGCATATACATAACTAGTGTGACCACTCATGGTCTTACAGGTACCTGTCTTGACGTCCCATAGTCTCACCGTCTTATCTCAACTTCCCGATACGATGAATTCTGAATCACTGGATATAGCCACAGCATATACAGAATCTGTGTGACCACTCATGGTCTTACAGGTACCTGTCTTGACGTCCCATAGTCTCACCGTCTTATCTCTACTTCCCGATACGATGAACTCTAAATCACTGGATATAGCCACAGCAGATACATAACTAGTGTGACCACTCATGGTCTTACAGGTACCTGTCTTGACGTCCCATAGTCTCACCGTATTATCTCAACTTCCCGATACGATGAACTCTAAATCACTGGATATAGCCACAGCATATACATAACTAGTGTGACCACTCATGGTCTTACAGGTACCTGTCTTGACGTCCCATAGTCTCACCGTATTATCTCAACTTCCCGATACGATGAACTCTGAATCACTGGATATAGCCACAGATAATACAGAATCTTTGTGACCACTCATGGTCTTACAGGTACCTGTCTTGACGTCCCATAGTCTCACCGTATTATCTCTACTTCCCGATACGATGAACTCTAAATCACTGGATATAGCCACAGCAGATACATAACTAGTGTGACCACTCATGGTCTTACAGGTACCTGTCTTGACGTCCCATAGTCTCACCGTATTATCTCAACTTCCCGATACGATGAACTCTAAATCACTGGATATAGCCACAGCATATACATAACTAGTGTGACCACTCATGGTCTTACAGGTACCTGTCTTGACGTCCCATAGTCTCACCGTCTAATCTGCACTTCCCGATACGATGAACTCTGAATCACTGGATATAGCCACAGCATATACAGAATCTGTGTGACCACTCATGGTCTTACAGGTACCTGTCTTGACGTCCCATAGTCTCACCGTCTTATCTCTACTTCCCGATACGATGAACTCTGAATCACTGGATATAGCCACAGATGATAAAGAACAAGTGTGACCACTCATGGTCTTACAGGTACCTGTCTTGACGTCCCATAGTCTCACCGTCTAATCTCAACTTCCCGATACGATGAACTCTGAATCACTGGATATAGCCACAGCATATACATAACTAGTGTGACCACTCATGGTCTTACAGGTACCTGTCTTGACGTCCCATAGTCTCACCGTCTTATCTCTACTTCCCGATACGATGAACTCTGAATCACTGGATATAGCCACAGCATATACAGAATCTGTGTGACCACTCATGGTCTTACAGGTACCTGTCTTGACGTCCCATAGTCTCACCGTCTTATCTCTACTTCCCGATACGATGAACTCTGAATCACTGGATATAGCCACAGCATATACAGAATCTTTGTGACCACTCATGGTCTTACAGGTACCTGTCTTGACGTCCCATAGTCTCACCGTCTTATCTCTACTTCCCGATACGATGAACTCTAAATCACTGGATATAGCCACAGCAGATACATAACTAGTGTGACCACTCATGGTCTTACAGGTACCTGTCTTGACGTCCCATAGTCTCACCGTCTTATCTCTACTTCCCGATACGATGAACTCTAAATCACTGGATATAGCCACAGCATATACATAACTAGTGTGACCACTCATGGTCTTACAGGTACCTGTCTTGACGTCCCATAGTCTCACCGTCTAATCTGCACTTCCCGATACGATGAACTCTGAATCACTGGATATAGCCCCAGCATATACAGAATCTGTGTGACCACTCATGGTCTTACAGGTACCTGTCTTGACGTCCCATAGTCTCACCGTCTTATCTCTACTTCCCGATACGATGAACTCTGAATCACTGGATATAGCCACAGATGATAAAGAACAAGTGTGACCACTCATGGTCTTACAGGTACCTGTCTTGACGTCCCATAGTCTCACCGTCTAATCTCAACTTCCCGATACGATGAACTCTGAATCACTGGATATAGCCACAGCATATACATAACTAGTGTGACCACTCATGGTCTTACAGGTACCTGTCTTGACGTCCCATAGTCTCACCGTATTATCTCAACTTCCCGATACGATGAACTCTAAATCACTGGATATAGCCACAGCATATACATAACTAGTGTGACCACTCATGGTCTTACAGGTACCTGTCTTGACGTCCCATAGTCTCACCGTCTAATCTCAACTTCCCGATACGATGAACTCTGAATCACTGGATATAGCCACAGCATATACATAACTAGTGTGACCACTCATGGTCTTACAGGTACCTGTCTTGACGTCCCATAGTCTCACCGTCTCATCATAACTTCCCGATACGATGAACTCTGAATCACTGGATATAGCCACAGCATATACAGAATCTGTGTGACCACTCATGGTCTTACAGGTACCTGTCTTGACGTCCCATAGTCTCACCGTCTTATCTCTACTTCCCGATACGATGAACTCTGAATCACTGGATATAGCCACAGCATATACAGAATCTGTGTGACCACTCATGGTCTTACAGGTACCTGTCTTGACGTCCCATAGTCTCACCGTCTAATCTGCACTTCCCGATACGATGAACTCTGAATCACTGGATATAGCCACAGCATATACAGAATCTGTGTGACCACTCATGGTCTTACAGGTACCTGTCTTGACGTCCCATAGTCTCACCGTATTATCTCTACTTCCCGATACGATGAACTCTGAATCACTGGATATAGCCACAGATGATAAAGAACAAGTGTGACCACTCATGGTCTTACAGGTACCTGTCTTGACGTCCCATAGTCTCACCGTCTAATCTCAACTTCCCGATACGATGAACTCTGAATCACTGGATATAGCCACAGCATATACATAACTAGTGTGACCACTCATGGTCTTACAGGTACCTGTCTTGACGTCCCATAGTCTCACCGTCTTATCTCAACTTCCCGATACGATGAACTCTGAATCACTGGATATAGCCACAGCATATACAGAATCTGTGTGACCACTCATGGTCTTACAGGTACCTGTCTTGACGTCCCATAGTCTCACCGTCTTATCTCTACTTCCCGATACGATGAACTCTGAATCACTGGATATAGCCACAGCATATACAGAATCTGTGTGACCACTCATGGTCTTACAGGTACCTGTCTTGACGTCCCATAGTCTCACCGTCTTATCTCAACTTCCCGATACGATGAACTCTGAATCACTGGATATAGCCACAGCATATACAGAATCTGTGTGACCACTCATGGTCTTACAGGTACCTGTCTTGACGTCCCATAGTCTCACCGTCTCATCATAACTTCCCGATACGATGAACTCTGAATCACTGGATATAGCCACAGCATATACAGAATCTGTGTGACCACTCATGGTCTTACAGGTACCTGTCTTGACGTCCCATAGTCTCACCGTCTCATCATAACTTCCCGATACGATGAACTCTGAATCACTGGATATAGCCACAGCATATACAGAATCTGTGTGACCACTCATGGTCTTACAGGTACCTGTCTTGACGTCCCATAGTCTCACCGTCTTATCTCTACTTCCCGATACGATGAACTCTGAATCACTGGATATAGCCACAGCATATACAGAATCTGTGTGACCACTCATGGTCTTACAGGTACCTGTCTTGACGTCCCATAGTCTCACCGTCTTATCTCAACTTCCCGATACGATGAACTCTGAATCACTGGATATAGCCACAGCATATACAGAATCTGTGTGACCACTCATGGTCTTACAGGTACCTGTCTTGACGTCCCATAGTCTCACCGTCTTATCTCTACTTCCCGATACGATGAACTCTGAATCACTGGATATAGCCACAGATGATAAAGAACAAGTGTGACCACTCATGGTCTTACAGGTACCTGTCTTGACGTCCCATAGTCTCACCGTCTAATCTCAACTTCCCGATACGATGAACTCTGAATCACTGGATATAGCCACAGCATATACATAACTAGTGTGACCACTCATGGTCTTACAGGTACCTGTCTTGACGTCCCATAGTCTCACCGTCTTATCTCTACTTCCCGATACGATGAACTCTGAATCACTGGATATAGCCACAGATGATAAAGAACAAGTGTGACCACTCATGGTCTTACAGGTACCTGTCTTGACGTCCCATAGTCTCACCGTCTAATCTCAACTTCCCGATACGATGAACTCTAAATCACTGGATATAGCCACAGCATATACATAACTAGTGTGACCACTCATGGTCTTACAGGTACCTGTCTTGACGTCCCATAGTCTCACCGTCTAATCTGCACTTCCCGATACGATGAACTCTGAATCACTGGATATAGCCACAGCATATACAGAATCTGTGTGACCACTCATGGTCTTACAGGTACCTGTCTTGACGTCCCATAGTCTCACCGTCTTATCATCACTTCCCGATACGATGAACTCTGAATCACTGGATATAGCTTCTGATAATACAGAATCTGTGTGACCACTCATGGTCTTACAGGTACCTGTCTTGACGTCCCATAGTCTCACCGTCTAATCTCAACTTCCCGATACGATGAACTCTAAATCACTGGATATAGCCACAGCATATACATAACTAGTGTGACCACTCATGGTCTTACAGGTACCTGTCTTGACGTCCCATAGTCTCACCGTCTAATCTGCACTTCCCGATACGATGAACTCTGAATCACTGGATATAGCCACAGCATATACTCAATCTGTGTGACCACTCATGGTCTTACAGGTACCTGTCTTGACGTCCCATAGTCTCACCGTCTTATCTCTACTTCCCGATACGATGAACTCTGAATCACTGGATATAGCCACAGCATATACAGAATCTGTGTGACCACTCATGGTCTTACAGGTACCTGTCTTGACGTCCCATAGTCTCACCGTCTCATCATAACTTCCCGATACGATGAACTCTGAATCACTGGATATAGCCACAGCATATACATAACTAGTGTGACCACTCATGGTCTTACAGGTACCTGTCTTGACGTCCCATAGTCTCACCGTCTTATCTCAACTTCCCGATACGATGAACTCTGAATCACTGGATATAGCCACAGCATATACAGAATCTGTGTGACCACTCATGGTCTTACAGGTACCTGTCTTGACGTCCCATAGTCTCACCGTATTATCTCAACTTCCCGATACGATGAACTCTGAATCACTGGATATAGCCACAGCATATACATAACTAGTGTGACCACTCATGGTCTTACAGGTACCTGTCTTGACGTCCCATAGTCTCACCGTATTATCTCTACTTCCCGATACGATGAACTCTAAATCACTGGATATAGCCACAGCAGATACATAACTAGTGTGACCACTCATGGTCTTACAGGTACCTGTCTTGACGTCCCATAGTCTCACCGTATTATCTCAACTTCCCGATACGATGAACTCTAAATCACTGGATATAGCCACAGCATATACATAACTAGTGTGACCACTCATGGTCTTACAGGTACCTGTCTTGACGTCCCATAGTCTCACCGTCTAATCTGCACTTCCCGATACGATGAACTCTGAATCACTGGATATAGCCACAGCATATACAGAATCTGTGTGACCACTCATGGTCTTACAGGTACCTGTCTTGACGTCCCATAGTCTCACCGTCTCATCATAACTTCCCGATACGATGAACTCTGAATCACTGGATATAGCCACAGATGATAAAGAACAAGTGTGACCACTCATGGTCTTACAGGTACCTGTCTTGACGTCCCATAGTCTCACCGTCTAATCTCAACTTCCCGATACGATGAACTCTGAATCACTGGATATAGCCACAGCATATACATAACTAGTGTGACCACTCATGGTCTTACAGGTACCTGTCTTGACGTCCCATAGTCTCACCGTCTTATCTCAACTTCCCGATACGATGAACTCTGAATCACTGGATATAGCCACAGCATATACAGAATCTGTGTGACCACTCATGGTCTTACAGGTACCTGTCTTGACGTCCCATAGTCTCACCGTCTTATCTCAACTTCCCGATACGATGAACTCTGAATCACTGGATATAGCCACAGCATATACAGAATCTGTGTGACCACTCATGGTCTTACAGGTACCTGTCTTGACGTCCCATAGTCTCACCGTCTAATCATTACTTCCCGATACGATGAACTCTGAATCACTGGATATAGCCACAGCATATACAGAATCTGTGTGACCACTCATGGTCTTACAGGTACCTGTCTTGACGTCCCATAGTCTCACCGTCTTATCTCAACTTCCCGATACGATGAACTCTGAATCACTGGATATAGCCACAGATGATAAAGAACAAGTGTGACCACTCATGGTCTTACAGGTACCTGTCTTGACGTCCCATAGTCTCACCGTCTTATCTCTACTTCCCGATACGATGAACTCTGAATCACTGGATATAGCCACAGCATATACAGAATCTGTGTGACCACTCATGGTCTTACAGGTACCTGTCTTGACGTCCCATAGTCTCACCGTCTTATCTCTACTTCCCGATACGATGAACTCTGAATCACTGGATATAGCCACAGCATATACAGAATCTTTGTGACCACTCATGGTCTTACAGGTACCTGTCTTGACGTCCCATAGTCTCACCGTCTTATCTCTACTTCCCGATACGATGAACTCTAAATCACTGGATATAGCCACAGCAGATACATAACTAGTGTGACCACTCATGGTCTTACAGGTACCTGTCTTGACGTCCCATAGTCTCACCGTCTTATCTCTACTTCCCGATACGATGAACTCTAAATCACTGGATATAGCCACAGCATATACATAACTAGTGTGACCACTCATGGTCTTACAGGTACCTGTCTTGACGTCCCATAGTCTCACCGTCTAATCTGCACTTCCCGATACGATGAACTCTGAATCACTGGATATAGCCCCAGCATATACAGAATCTGTGTGACCACTCATGGTCTTACAGGTACCTGTCTTGACGTCCCATAGTCTCACCGTCTTATCTCTACTTCCCGATACGATGAACTCTGAATCACTGGATATAGCCACAGATGATAAAGAACAAGTGTGACCACTCATGGTCTTACAGGTACCTGTCTTGACGTCCCATAGTCTCACCGTCTAATCTCAACTTCCCGATACGATGAACTCTGAATCACTGGATATAGCCACAGCATATACATAACTAGTGTGACCACTCATGGTCTTACAGGTACCTGTCTTGACGTCCCATAGTCTCACCGTCTTATCTCAACTTCCCGATACGATGAATTCTGAATCACTGGATATAGCCACAGCATATACAGAATCTGTGTGACCACTCATGGTCTTACAGGTACCTGTCTTGACGTCCCATAGTCTCACCGTCTTATCTCTACTTCCCGATACGATGAACTCTGAATCACTGGATATAGCCACAGATGATAAAGAACAAGTGTGACCACTCATGGTCTTACAGGTACCTGTCTTGACGTCCCATAGTCTCACCGTCTAATCTCAACTTCCCGATACGATGAACTCTGAATCACTGGATATAGCCACAGCATATACAGAATCTGTGTGACCACTCATGGTCTTACAGGTACCTGTCTTGACGTCCCATAGTCTCACCGTCTTATCTCTACTTCCCGATACGATGAACTCTGAATCACTGGATATAGCCACAGCATATACAGAATCTGTGTGACCACTCATGGTCTTACAGGTACCTGTCTTGACGTCCCATAGTCTCACCGTCTTATCTCTACTTCCCGATACGATGAACTCTGAATCACTGGATATAGCCACAGCATATACAGAATCTGTGTGACCACTCATGGTCTTACAGGTACCTGTCTTGACGTCCCATAGTCTCACCGTCTTATCTCTACTTCCCGATACGATGAACTCTGAATCACTGGATATAGCCACAGCATATACAGAATCTGTGTGACCACTCATGGTCTTACAGGTACCTGTCTTGACGTCCCATAGTCTCACCGTCTTATCTCTACTTCCCGATACGATGAACTCTGAATCATTGGATATAGCCACAGCATATACTCAATCTTTGTGACCACTCATGGTCTTACAGGTACCTGTCTTGACGTCCCATAGTCTCACCGTCTAATCATTACTTCCCGATACGATGAACTCTGAATCACTGGATATAGCCACAGCATATACAGAATCTGTGTGACCACTCATGGTCTTACAGGTACCTGTCTTGACGTCCCATAGTCTCACCGTCTTATCTCTACTTCCCGATACGATGAACTCTGAATCACTGGATATAGCCACAGCATATACAGAATCTGTGTGACCACTCATGGTCTTACAGGTACCTGTCTTGACGTCCCATAGTCTCACCGTCTTATCTCAACTTCCCGATACGATGAACTCTGAATCACTGGATATAGCCACAGCATATACAGAATCTGTGTGACCACTCATGGTCTTACAGGTACCTGTCTTGACGTCCCATAGTCTCACCGTCTAATCATTACTTCCCGATACGATGAACTCTGAATCACTGGATATAGCCACAGCATATACAGAATCTGTGTGACCACTCATGGTCTTACAGGTACCTGTCTTGACGTCCCATAGTCTCACCGTATTATCTCTACTTCCCGATACGATGAACTCTGAATCACTGGATATAGCCACAGATGATAAAGAACAAGTGTGACCACTCATGGTCTTACAGGTACCTGTCTTGACGTCCCATAGTCTCACCGTCTAATCTCAACTTCCCGATACGATGAACTCTGAATCACTGGATATAGCCACAGCATATACAGAATCTGTGTGACCACTCATGGTCTTACAGGTACCTGTCTTGACGTCCCATAGTCTCACCGTATTATCTCTACTTCCCGATACGATGAACTCTGAATCACTGGATATAGCCACAGATGATAAAGAACAAGTGTGACCACTCATGGTCTTACAGGTACCTGTCTTGACGTCCCATAGTCTCACCGTCTAATCTCAACTTCCCGATACGATGAACTCTGAATCACTGGATATAGCCACAGCATATACAGAATCTGTGTGACCACTCATGGTCTTACAGGTACCTGTCTTGACGTCCCATAGTCTCACCGTCTTATCTCTACTTCCCGATACGATGAACTCTGAATCACTGGATATAGCCACAGATGATAAAGAACAAGTGTGACCACTCATGGTCTTACAGGTACCTGTCTTGACGTCCCATAGTCTCACCGTCTTATCTCTACTTCCCGATACGATGAACTCTGAATCACTGGATATAGCCACAGATGATAAAGAACAAGTGTGACCACTCATGGTCTTACAGGTACCTGTCTTGACGTCCCATAGTCTCACCGTCTAATCTCAACTTCCCGATACGATGAACTCTGAATCACTGGATATAGCCACAGATGATAAAGAACAAGTGTGACCACTCATGGTCTTACAGGTACCTGTCTTGACGTCCCATAGTCTCACCGTCTAATCTCAACTTCCCGATACGATGAACTCTAAATCACTGGATATAGCCACAGCATATACATAACTAGTGTGACCACTCATGGTCTTACAGGTACCTGTCTTGACGTCCCATAGTCTCACCGTCTAATCTGCACTTCCCGATACGATGAACTCTGAATCACTGGATATAGCCACAGCATATACTCAATCTGTGTGACCACTCATGGTCTTACAGGTACCTGTCTTGACGTCCCATAGTCTCACCGTCTTATCTCTACTTCCCGATACGATGAACTCTGAATCACTGGATATAGCCACAGCATATACAGAATCTGTGTGACCACTCATGGTCTTACAGGTACCTGTCTTGACGTCCCATAGTCTCACCGTCTCATCATAACTTCCCGATACGATGAACTCTGAATCACTGGATATAGCCACAGCATATACATAACTAGTGTGACCACTCATGGTCTTACAGGTACCTGTCTTGACGTCCCATAGTCTCACCGTATTATCTTAACTTCCCAATACGATGAACTCTGAATCACTGGATATAGCCACAGCAGATACATAACTAGTGTGACCACTCATGGTCTTACAGGTACCTGTCTTGACGTCCCATAGTCTCACCGTCTTATCTCTACTTCCCGATACGATGAACTCTGAATCACTGGATATAGCCACAGCATATACAGAATCTGTGTGACCACTCATGGTCTTACAGGTACCTGTCTTGACGTCCCATAGTCTCACCGTCTTATCTCTACTTCCCGATACGATGAACTCTGAATCACTGGATATAGCCACAGCATATACAGAATCTGTGTGACCACTCATGGTCTTACAGGTACCTGTCTTGACGTCCCATAGTCTCACCGTCTTATCTCTACTTCCCGATACGATGAACTCTGAATCACTGGATATAGCCACAGCATATACAGAATCTGTGTGACCACTCATGGTCTTACAGGTACCTGTCTTGACGTCCCATAGTCTCACCGTCTTATCTCTACTTCCCGATACGATGAACTCTGAATCATTGGATATAGCCACAGCATATACTCAATCTTTGTGACCACTCATGGTCTTACAGGTACCTGTCTTGACGTCCCATAGTCTCACCGTATTATCTCAACTTCCCGATACGATGAACTCTAAATCACTGGATATAGCCACAGCATATACAGAATCTGTGTGACCACTCATGGTCTTACAGGTACCTGTCTTGACGTCCCATAGTCTCACCGTCTTATCTCTACTTCCCGATACGATGAACTCTGAATCACTGGATATAGCCACAGCATATACAGAATCTGTGTGACCACTCATGGTCTTACAGGTACCTGTCTTGACGTCCCATAGTCTCACCGTCTTATCTCAACTTCCCGATACGATGAACTCTGAATCACTGGATATAGCCACAGCATATACAGAATCTGTGTGACCACTCATGGTCTTACAGGTACCTGTCTTGACGTCCCATAGTCTCACCGTCTAATCATTACTTCCCGATACGATGAACTCTGAATCACTGGATATAGCCACAGCATATACAGAATCTGTGTGACCACTCATGGTCTTACAGGTACCTGTCTTGACGTCCCATAGTCTCACCGTATTATCTCTACTTCCCGATACGATGAACTCTGAATCACTGGATATAGCCACAGATGATAAAGAACAAGTGTGACCACTCATGGTCTTACAGGTACCTGTCTTGACGTCCCATAGTCTCACCGTCTAATCTGCACTTCCCGATACGATGAACTCTGAATCACTGGATATAGCCACAGCATATACAGAATCTGTGTGACCACTCATGGTCTTACAGGTACCTGTCTTGACGTCCCATAGTCTCACCGTCTTATCTCTACTTCCCGATACGATGAACTCTGAATCACTGGATATAGCCACAGATGATAAAGAACAAGTGTGACCACTCATGGTCTTACAGGTACCTGTCTTGACGTCCCATAGTCTCACCGTCTAATCTCAACTTCCCGATACGATGAACTCTGAATCACTGGATATAGCCACAGCATATACATAACTAGTGTGACCACTCATGGTCTTACAGGTACCTGTCTTGACGTCCCATAGTCTCACCGTCTTATCTCAACTTCCCGATACGATGAACTCTGAATCACTGGATATAGCCACAGCATATACAGAATCTGTGTGACCACTCATGGTCTTACAGGTACCTGTCTTGACGTCCCATAGTCTCACCGTCTTATCTCTACTTCCCGATACGATGAACTCTGAATCACTGGATATAGCCACAGATGATAAAGAACAAGTGTGACCACTCATGGTCTTACAGGTACCTGTCTTGACGTCCCATAGTCTCACCGTCTAATCTCAACTTCCCGATACGATGAACTCTAAATCACTGGATATAGCCACAGCATATACATAACTAGTGTGACCACTCATGGTCTTACAGGTACCTGTCTTGACGTCCCATAGTCTCACCGTCTTATCTCAACTTCCCGATACGATGAACTCTGAATCACTGGATATAGCCACAGCATATACAGAATCTGTGTGACCACTCATGGTCTTACAGGTACCTGTCTTGACGTCCCATAGTCTCACCGTCTAATCTGCACTTCCCGATACGATGAACTCTGAATCACTGGATATAGCCACAGCATATACAGAATCTGTGTGACCACTCATGGTCTTACAGGTACCTGTCTTGACGTCCCATAGTCTCACCGTATTATCTCAACTTCCCGATACGATGAACTCTGAATCACTGGATATAGCCACAGCATATACAGAATCTGTGTGACCACTCATGGTCTTACAGGTACCTGTCTTGACGTCCCATAGTCTCACCGTATTATCTCAACTTCCCGATACGATGAACTCTGAATCACTGGTTATAGCCACAGCATATACAGAATCTGTGTGACCACTCATGGTCTTACAGGTACCTGTCTTGACGTCCCATAGTCTCACCGTATTATCTTAACTTCCCAATACGATGAACTCTGAATCACTGGATATAGCCACAGATAATACAGAATCTTTGTGACCACTCATGGTCTTACAGGTACCTGTCTTGACGTCCCATAGTCTCACCGTATTATCTCAACTTCCCGATACGATGAACTCTAAATCACTGGATATAGCCACAGCATATACAGAATCTGTGTGACCACTCATGGTCTTACAGGTACCTGTCTTGACGTCCCATAGTCTCACCGTCTAATCTGCACTTCCCGATACGATGAACTCTGAATCACTGGATATAGCCACAGCATATACAGAATCTGTGTGACCACTCATGGTCTTACAGGTACCTGTCTTGACGTCCCATAGTCTCACCGTCTTATCTCTACTTCCCGATACGATGAACTCTGAATCACTGGATATAGCCACAGATAATACAGAATCTTTGTGACCACTCATGGTCTTACAGGTACCTGTCTTGACGTCCCATAGTCTCACCGTCTTATCTCTACTTCCCGATACGATGAACTCTGAATCACTGGATATAGCCACAGCATATACATAACTAGTGTGACCACTCATGGTCTTACAGGTACCTGTCTTGACGTCCCATAGTCTCACCGTCTTATCTCTACTTCCCGATACGATGAACTCTAAATCACTGGATATAGCCACAGCATATACATAACTAGTGTGACCACTCATGGTCTTACAGGTACCTGTCTTGACGTCCCATAGTCTCACCGTCTTATCTTAACTTCCCAATACGATGAACTCTGAATCACTGGATATAGCCACAGATAATACAGAATCTTTGTGACCACTCATGGTCTTACAGGTACCTGTCTTGACGTCCCATAGTCTCACCGTCTTATCTCTACTTCCCGATACGATGAACTCTGAATCACTGGATATAGCCACAGCATATACATAACTAGTGTGACCACTCATGGTCTTACAGGTACCTGTCTTGACGTCCCATAGTCTCACCGTATTATCTCAACTTCCCGATACGATGAACTCTAAATCACTGGATATAGCCACAGCAGATACATAACTAGTGCGACCACTCATGGTCTTACAGGTACCTGTCTTGACGTCCCATAGTCTCACCGTCTAATCTGCACTTCCCGATACGATGAACTCTGAATCACTGGATATAGCCACAGCATATACAGAATCTGTGTGACCACTCATGGTCTTACAGGTACCTGTCTTGACGTCCCATAGTCTCACCGTCTTATCTCTACTTCCCGATACGATGAACTCTGAATCACTGGATATAGCCACAGCATATACAGAATCTTTGTGACCACTCATGGTCTTACAGGTACCTGTCTTGACGTCCCATAGTCTCACCGTATTATCTCAACTTCCCGATACGATGAACTCTAAATCACTGGATATAGCCACAGCAGATACATAACTAGTGCGACCACTCATGGTCTTACAGGTACCTGTCTTGACGTCCCATAGTCTCACCGTCTAATCTGCACTTCCCGATACGATGAACTCTGAATCACTGGATATAGCCACAGCATATACAGAATCTGTGTGACCACTCATGGTCTTACAGGTACCTGTCTTGACGTCCCATAGTCTCACCGTCTTATCTCTACTTCCCGATACGATGAACTCTGAATCACTGGATATAGCCACAGCATATACAGAATCTGTGTGACCACTCATGGTCTTACAGGTACCTGTCTTGACGTCCCATAGTCTCACCGTATTATCTCAACTTCCCGATACGATGAACTCTGAATCACTGGATATAGCCACAGCATATACATAACTAGTGTGACCACTCATGGTCTTACAGGTACCTGTCTTGACGTCCCATAGTCTCACCGTCTTATCTCAACTTCCCGATACGATGAACTCTGAATCACTGGATATAGCCACAGCATATACAGAATCTGTGTGACCACTCATGGTCTTACAGGTACCTGTCTTGACGTCCCATAGTCTCACCGTCTTATCTTAACTTCCCAATACGATGAACTCTGAATCACTGGATATAGCCACAGATAATACAGAATCTTTGTGACCACTCATGGTCTTACAGGTACCTGTCTTGACGTCCCATAGTCTCACCGTCTTATCTCTACTTCCCGATACGATGAACTCTGAATCACTGGATATAGCCACAGCATATACATAACTAGTGTGACCACTCATGGTCTTACAGGTACCTGTCTTGACGTCCCATAGTCTCACCGTATTATCTCAACTTCCCGATACGATGAACTCTGAATCACTGGATATAGCCACAGCATATACAGAATCTGTGTGACCACTCATGGTCTTACAGGTACCTGTCTTGACGTCCCATAGTCTCACCGTCTTATCTCTACTTCCCGATACGATGAACTCTGAATCACTGGATATAGCCACAGCATATACAGAATCTGTGTGACCACTCATGGTCTTACAGGTACCTGTCTTGACGTCCCATAGTCTCACCGTATTATCTCAACTTCCCGATACGATGAACTCTGAATCACTGGATATAGCCACAGCATATACATAACTAGTGTGACCACTCATGGTCTTACAGGTACCTGTCTTGACGTCCCATAGTCTCACCGTATTATCTCAACTTCCCGATACGATGAACTCTGAATCACTGGATATAGCCACAGCATATACATAACTAGTGTGACCACTCATGGTCTTACAGGTACCTGTCTTGACGTCCCATAGTCTCACCGTCTTATCTCAACTTCCCGATACGATGAACTCTGAATCACTGGATATAGCCACAGCATATACAGAATCTGTGTGACCACTCATGGTCTTACAGGTACCTGTCTTGACGTCCCATAGTCTCACCGTCTTATCTTAACTTCCCAATACGATGAACTCTGAATCACTGGATATAGCCACAGATAATACAGAATCTTTGTGACCACTCATGGTCTTACAGGTACCTGTCTTGACGTCCCATAGTCTCACCGTCTTATCTCTACTTCCCGATACGATGAACTCTGAATCACTGGATATAGCCACAGCATATACATAACTAGTGTGACCACTCATGGTCTTACAGGTACCTGTCTTGACGTCCCATAGTCTCACCGTATTATCTCAACTTCCCGATACGATGAACTCTGAATCACTGGATATAGCCACAGCATATACAGAATCTGTGTGACCACTCATGGTCTTACAGGTACCTGTCTTGACGTCCCATAGTCTCACCGTCTTATCTCTACTTCCCGATACGATGAACTCTGAATCACTGGATATAGCCACAGCATATACAGAATCTGTGTGACCACTCATGGTCTTACAGGTACCTGTCTTGACGTCCCATAGTCTCACCGTATTATCTCAACTTCCCGATACGATGAACTCTGAATCACTGGATATAGCCACAGCATATACATAACTAGTGTGACCACTCATGGTCTTACAGGTACCTGTCTTGACGTCCCATAGTCTCACCGTATTATCTCAACTTCCCGATACGATGAACTCTGAATCACTGGATATAGCCACAGCATATACATAACTAGTGTGACCACTCATGGTCTTACAGGTACCTGTCTTGACGTCCCATAGTCTCACCGTCTTATCTCAACTTCCCGATACGATGAACTCTAAATCACTGGATATAGCCACAGCATATACAGAATCTGTGTGACCACTCATGGTCTTACAGGTACCTGTCTTGACGTCCCATAGTCTCACCGTCTTATCTCTACTTCCCGATACGATGAACTCTGAATCACTGGATATAGCCACAGATAATACAGAATCTTTGTGACCACTCATGGTCTTACAGGTACCTGTCTTGACGTCCCATAGTCTCACCGTCTTATCTCTACTTCCCGATACGATGAACTCTGAATCACTGGATATAGCCACAGCATATACATAACTAGTGTGACCACTCATGGTCTTACAGGTACCTGTCTTGACGTCCCATAGTCTCACCGTCTTATCTCTACTTCCCGATACGATGAACTCTAAATCACTGGATATAGCCACAGCATATACATAACTAGTGTGACCACTCATGGTCTTACAGGTACCTGTCTTGACGTCCCATAGTCTCACCGTCTTATCTTAACTTCCCAATACGATGAACTCTGAATCACTGGATATAGCCACAGATAATACAGAATCTTTGTGACCACTCATGGTCTTACAGGTACCTGTCTTGACGTCCCATAGTCTCACCGTCTTATCTCTACTTCCCCGATACGATGAACTCTGAATCACTGGATATAGCCACAGCATATACATAACTAGTGTGACCACTCATGGTCTTACAGGTACCTGTCTTGACGTCCCATAGTCTCACCGTATTATCTCAACTTCCCGATACGATGAACTCTAAATCACTGGATATAGCCACAGCAGATACATAACTAGTGCGACCACTCATGGTCTTACAGGTACCTGTCTTGACGTCCCATAGTCTCACCGTCTAATCTGCACTTCCCGATACGATGAACTCTGAATCACTGGATATAGCCACAGCATATACAGAATCTGTGTGACCACTCATGGTCTTACAGGTACCTGTCTTGACGTCCCATAGTCTCACCGTCTTATCTCTACTTCCCGATACGATGAACTCTGAATCACTGGATATAGCCACAGCATATACAGAATCTGTGTGACCACTCATGGTCTTACAGGTACCTGTCTTGACGTCCCATAGTCTCACCGTATTATCTCAACTTCCCGATACGATGAACTCTGAATCACTGGATATAGCCACAGCATATACATAACTAGTGTGACCACTCATGGTCTTACAGGTACCTGTCTTGACGTCCCATAGTCTCACCGTCTTATCTCAACTTCCCGATACGATGAACTCTGAATCACTGGATATAGCCACAGCATATACAGAATCTGTGTGACCACTCATGGTCTTACAGGTACCTGTCTTGACGTCCCATAGTCTCACCGTCTTATCTTAACTTCCCAATACGATGAACTCTGAATCACTGGATATAGCCACAGATAATACAGAATCTTTGTGACCACTCATGGTCTTACAGGTACCCTGTCTTGACGTCCCATAGTCTCACCGTCTTATCTCTACTTCCCGATACGATGAACTCTGAATCACTGGATATAGCCACAGCATATACATAACTAGTGTGACCACTCATGGTCTTACAGGTACCTGTCTTGACGTCCCATAGTCTCACCGTATTATCTCAACTTCCCGATACGATGAACTCTGAATCACTGGATATAGCCACAGCATATACAGAATCTGTGTGACCACTCATGGTCTTACAGGTACCTGTCTTGACGTCCCATAGTCTCACCGTCTTATCTCTACTTCCCGATACGATGAACTCTGAATCACTGGATATAGCCACAGCATATACAGAATCTGTGTGACCACTCATGGTCTTACAGGTACCTGTCTTGACGTCCCATAGTCTCACCGTATTATCTCAACTTCCCGATACGATGAACTCTGAATCACTGGATATAGCCACAGCATATACATAACTAGTGTGACCACTCATGGTCTTACAGGTACCTGTCTTGACGTCCCATAGTCTCACCGTATTATCTCAACTTCCCGATACGATGAACTCTGAATCACTGGATATAGCCACAGCATATACATAACTAGTGTGACCACTCATGGTCTTACAGGTACCTGTCTTGACGTCCCCATAGTCTCACCGTCTTATCTCAACTTCCCGATACGATGAACTCTGAATCACTGGATATAGCCACAGATAATACAGAATCTGTGTGACCACTCATGGTCTTACAGGTACCTGTCTTGACGTCCCATAGTCTCACCGTCTTATCTCAACTTCCCGATACGATGAACTCTGAATCACTGGATATAGCCACAGCATATACAGAATCTGTGTGACCACTCATGGTCTTACAGGTACCTGTCTTGACGTCCCATAGTCTCACCGTCTTATCTCAACTTCCCGATACGATGAACTCTGAATCACTGGATATAGCCACAGATAATACAGAATCTGTGTGACCACTCATGGTCTTACAGGTACCTGTCTTGACGTCCCATAGTCTCACCGTCTAATCTGCACTTCCCGATACGATGAACTCTGAATCACTGGATATAGCCACAGCATATACAGAATCTGTGTGACCACTCATGGTCTTACAGGTACCTGTCTTGACGTCCCATAGTCTCACCGTCTTATCTCTACTTCCCGATACGATGAACTCTGAATCACTGGATATAGCCACAGCATATACATAACTAGTGTGACCACTCATGGTCTTACAGGTACCTGTCTTGACGTCCCATAGTCTCACCGTCTTATCTCAACTTCCCGATACGATGAACTCTGAATCACTGGATATAGCCACAGCATATACAGAATCTGTGTGACCACTCATGGTCTTACAGGTACCTGTCTTGACGTCCCATAGTCTCACCGTCTTATCTCTACTTCCCGATACGATGAACTCTGAATCACTGGATATAGCCACAGCAGATACATAACTAGTGCGACCACTCATGGTCTTACAGGTACCTGTCTTGACGTCCCATAGTCTCACCGTCTAATCTGCACTTCCCGATACGATGAACTCTGAATCACTGGATATAGCCACAGCATATACATAACTAGTGTGACCACTCATGGTCTTACAGGTACCTGTCTTGACGTCCCATAGTCTCACCGTCTTATCTCAACTTCCCGATACGATGAACTCTGAATCACTGGATATAGCCACAGCATATACAGAATCTGTGTGACCACTCATGGTCTTACAGGTACCTGTCTTGACGTCCCATAGTCTCACCGTCTTATCTCTACTTCCCGATACGATGAACTCTGAATCACTGGATATAGCCACAGCAGATACATAACTAGTGCGACCACTCATGGTCTTACAGGTACCTGTCTTGACGTCCCATAGTCTCACCGTCTAATCTGCACTTCCCGATACGATGAACTCTGAATCACTGGATATAGCCACAGCATATACAGAATCTGTGTGACCACTCATGGTCTTACAGGTACCTGTCTTGACGTCCCATAGTCTCACCGTCTTATCTCTACTTCCCGATACGATGAACTCTGAATCACTGGATATAGCCACAGATAATACAGAATCTTTGTGACCACTCATGGTCTTACAGGTACCTGTCTTGACGTCCCATAGTCTCACCGTCTTATCTCTACTTCCCGATACGATGAACTCTGAATCACTGGATATAGCCACAGCATATACATAACTAGTGTGACCACTCATGGTCTTACAGGTACCTGTCTTGACGTCCCATAGTCTCACCGTATTATCTCAACTTCCCAATACGATGAACTCTGAATCACTGGATATAGCCACAGATAATACAGAATCTTTGTGACCACTCATGGTCTTACAGGTACCTGTCTTGACGTCCCATAGTCTCACCGTCTTATCTCTACTTCCCGATACGATGAACTCTGAATCACTGGATATAGCCACAGCAGATACATAACTAGTGTGACCACTCATGGTCTTACAGGTACCTGTCTTGACGTCCCATAGTCTCACCGTATTATCTCAACTTCCCGATACGATGAACTCTGAATCACTGGATATAGCCACAGCATATACAGAATCTGTGTGACCACTCATGGTCTTACAGGTACCTGTCTTGACGTCCCATAGTCTCACCGTCTTATCTCAACTTCCCGATACGATGAACTCTGAATCACTGGATATAGCCACAGCATATACAGAATCTGTGTGACCACTCATGGTCTTACAGGTACCTGTCTTGACGTCCCATAGTCTCACCGTATTATCTCAACTTCCCGATACGATGAACTCTGAATCACTGGATATAGCCACAGCATATACATAACTAGTGTGACCACTCATGGTCTTACAGGTACCTGTCTTGACGTCCCATAGTCTCACCGTATTATCTCAACTTCCCGATACGATGAACTCTGAATCACTGGATATAGCCACAGATAATACAGAATCTGTGTGACCACTCATGGTCTTACAGGTACCTGTCTTGACGTCCCATAGTCTCACCGTCTAATCATTACTTCCCGATACGATGAACTCTGAATCACTGGATATAGCCACAGCATATACTCAATCTTTGTGACCACTCATGGTCTTACAGGTACCTGTCTTGACGTCCCATAGTCTCACCGTCTAATCATTACTTCCCGATACGATGAACTCTGAATCACTGGTTATAGCCACAGCATATACAGAATCTGTGTGACCACTCATGGTCTTACAGGTACCTGTCTTGACGTCCCATAGTCTCACCGTATTATCTTAACTTCCCAATACGATGAACTCTGAATCACTGGATATAGCCACAGATAATACAGAATCTTTGTGACCACTCATGGTCTTACAGGTACCTGTCTTGACGTCCCATAGTCTCACCGTCTTATCTCTACTTCCCGATACGATGAACTCTAAATCACTGGATATAGCCACAGCAGATACATAACTAGTGTGACCACTCATGGTCTTACAGGTACCTGTCTTGACGTCCCATAGTCTCACCGTCTAATCTGCACTTCCCGATACGATGAACTCTGAATCACTGGATATAGCCACAGCATATACAGAATCTGTGTGACCACTCATGGTCTTACAGGTACCTGTCTTGACGTCCCATAGTCTCACCGTCTTATCTCTACTTCCCGATACGATGAACTCTGAATCACTGGATATAGCCACAGCATATACATAACTAGTGTGACCACTCATGGTCTTACAGGTACCTGTCTTGACGTCCCATAGTCTCACCGTCTTATCTCAACTTCCCGATACGATGAACTCTGAATCACTGGATATAGCCACAGCATATACAGAATCTGTGTGACCACTCATGGTCTTACAGGTACCTGTCTTGACGTCCCATAGTCTCACCGTCTTATCTCTACTTCCCGATACGATGAACTCTGAATCACTGGATATAGCCACAGCAGATACATAACTAGTGCGACCACTCATGGTCTTACAGGTACCTGTCTTGACGTCCCATAGTCTCACCGTCTAATCTGCACTTCCCGATACGATGAACTCTGAATCACTGGATATAGCCACAGCATATACATAACTAGTGTGACCACTCATGGTCTTACAGGTACCTGTCTTGACGTCCCATAGTCTCACCGTCTTATCTCAACTTCCCGATACGATGAACTCTGAATCACTGGATATAGCCACAGCATATACAGAATCTGTGTGACCACTCATGGTCTTACAGGTACCTGTCTTGACGTCCCATAGTCTCACCGTCTTATCTCTACTTCCCGATACGATGAACTCTGAATCACTGGATATAGCCACAGCAGATACATAACTAGTGCGACCACTCATGGTCTTACAGGTACCTGTCTTGACGTCCCATAGTCTCACCGTCTAATCTGCACTTCCCGATACGATGAACTCTGAATCACTGGATATAGCCACAGCATATACAGAATCTGTGTGACCACTCATGGTCTTACAGGTACCTGTCTTGACGTCCCATAGTCTCACCGTCTTATCTCTACTTCCCGATACGATGAACTCTGAATCACTGGATATAGCCACAGCATATACAGAATCTGTGTGACCACTCATGGTCTTACAGGTACCTGTCTTGACGTCCCATAGTCTCACCGTCTTATCTCTACTTCCCGATACGATGAACTCTGAATCACTGGATATAGCCACAGATGATAAAGAACAAGTGTGACCACTCATGGTCTTACAGGTACCTGTCTTGACGTCCCATAGTCTCACCGTATTATCTCAACTTCCCGATACGATGAACTCTGAATCACTGGATATAGCCACAGATAATACAGAATCTTTGTGACCACTCATGGTCTTACAGGTACCTGTCTTGACGTCCCATAGTCTCACCGTCTTATCTCAACTTCCCAATACGATGAACTCTGAATCACTGGATATAGCCACAGCATATACAGAATCTGTGTGACCACTCATGGTCTTACAGGTACCTGTCTTGACGTCCCATAGTCTCACCGTCTTATCTCTACTTCCCGATACGATGAACTCTGAATCACTGGATATAGCCACAGCATATACATAACTAGTGTGACCACTCATGGTCTTACAGGTACCTGTCTTGACGTCCCATAGTCTCACCGTCTAATCTGCACTTCCCGATACGATGAACTCTGAATCACTGGATATAGCCACAGCATATACAGAATCTGTGTGACCACTCATGGTCTTACAGGTACCTGTCTTGACGTCCCATAGTCTCACCGTCTTATCTCTACTTCCCGATACGATGAACTCTGAATCACTGGATATAGCCACAGCATATACATAACTAGTGTGACCACTCATGGTCTTACAGGTACCTGTCTTGACGTCCCATAGTCTCACCGTCTTATCTCAACTTCCCGATACGATGAACTCTGAATCACTGGATATAGCCACAGCATATACAGAATCTGTGTGACCACTCATGGTCTTACAGGTACCTGTCTTGACGTCCCATAGTCTCACCGTCTTATCTCTACTTCCCGATACGATGAACTCTAAATCACTGGATATAGCCACAGCAGATACATAACTAGTGTGACCACTCATGGTCTTACAGGTACCTGTCTTGACGTCCCATAGTCTCACCGTATTATCTCAACTTCCCGATACGATGAACTCTAAATCACTGGATATAGCCACAGCATATACAGAATCTGTGTGACCACTCATGGTCTTACAGGTACCTGTCTTGACGTCCCATAGTCTCACCGTCTAATCTGCACTTCCCGATACGATGAACTCTGAATCACTGGATATAGCCACAGCATATACAGAATCTGTGTGACCACTCATGGTCTTACAGGTACCTGTCTTGACGTCCCATAGTCTCACCGTCTTATCTCTACTTCCCGATACGATGAACTCTGAATCACTGGATATAGCCACAGATGATAAAGAACAAGTGTGACCACTCATGGTCTTACAGGTACCTGTCTTGACGTCCCATAGTCTCACCGTCTAATCTCAACTTCCCGATACGATGAACTCTGAATCACTGGATATAGCCACAGCATATACAGAATCTGTGTGACCACTCATGGTCTTACAGGTACCTGTCTTGACGTCCCATAGTCTCACCGTCTTATCTCTACTTCCCGATACGATGAACTCTGAATCACTGGATATAGCCACAGCATATACAGAATCTGTGTGACCACTCATGGTCTTACAGGTACCTGTCTTGACGTCCCATAGTCTCACCGTCTTATCTCTACTTCCCGATACGATGAACTCTGAATCACTGGATATAGCCACAGATGATAAAGAACAAGTGTGACCACTCATGGTCTTACAGGTACCTGTCTTGACGTCCCATAGTCTCACCGTCTTATCTCAACTTCCCGATACGATGAACTCTGAATCACTGGATATAGCCACAGCATATACAGAATCTGTGTGACCACTCATGGTCTTACAGGTACCTGTCTTGACGTCCCATAGTCTCACCGTCTTATCTCTACTTCCCGATACGATGAACTCTAAATCACTGGATATAGCCACAGCAGATTCATAACTAGTGTGACCACTCATGGTCTTACAGGTACCTGTCTTGACGTCCCATAGTCTCACCGTATTATCTCAACTTCCCGATACGATGAACTCTAAATCACTGGATATAGCCACAGCATATACAGAATCTGTGTGACCACTCATGGTCTTACAGGTACCTGTCTTGACGTCCCATAGTCTCACCGTCTAATCTGCACTTCCCGATACGATGAACTCTGAATCACTGGATATAGCCACAGCATATACAGAATCTGTGTGACCACTCATGGTCTTACAGGTACCTGTCTTGACGTCCCATAGTCTCACCGTCTTATCTCTACTTCCCGATACGATGAACTCTGAATCACTGGATATAGCCACAGATGATAAAGAACAAGTGTGACCACTCATGGTCTTACAGGTACCTGTCTTGACGTCCCATAGTCTCACCGTCTAATCTCAACTTCCCGATACGATGAACTCTGAATCACTGGATATAGCCACAGCATATACATAACTAGTGTGACCACTCATGGTCTTACAGGTACCTGTCTTGACGTCCCATAGTCTCACCGTCTTATCTCAACTTCCCGATACGATGAACTCTGAATCACTGGATATAGCCACAGCATATACAGAATCTGTGTGACCACTCATGGTCTTACAGGTACCTGTCTTGACGTCCCATAGTCTCACCGTATTATCTTAACTTCCCAATACGATGAACTCTGAATCACTGGATATAGCCACAGATAATACAGAATCTGTGTGACCACTCATGGTCTTACAGGTACCTGTCTTGACGTCCCATAGTCTCACCGTCTTATCTCTACTTCCCGATACGATGAACTCTGAATCACTGGATATAGCCACAGCATATACAGAATCTGTGTGACCACTCATGGTCTTACAGGTACCTGTCTTGACGTCCCATAGTCTCACCGTATTATCTGCACTTCCCGATACGATGAACTCTAAATCACTGGATATAGCCACAGCAGATACATAACTAGTGTGACCACTCATGGTCTTACAGGTACCTGTCTTGACGTCCCATAGTCTCACCGTCTAATCTGCACTTCCCGATACGATGAACTCTGAATCACTGGATATAGCCACAGCATATACAGAATCTGTGTGACCACTCATGGTCTTACAGGTACCTGTCTTGACGTCCCATAGTCTCACCGTCTTATCTCAACTTCCCGATACGATGAACTCTGAATCACTGGATATAGCCACAGCATATACAGAATCTGTGTGACCACTCATGGTCTTACAGGTACCTGTCTTGACGTCCCATAGTCTCACCGTCTTATCTCAACTTCCCGATACGATGAACTCTGAATCACTGGATATAGCCACAGCATATACAGAATCTGTGTGACCACTCATGGTCTTACAGGTACCTGTCTTGACGTCCCATAGTCTCACCGTCTTATCTCTACTTCCCGATACGATGAACTCTGAATCACTGGATATAGCCACAGATGATAAAGAACAAGTGTGACCACTCATGGTCTTACAGGTACCTGTCTTGACGTCCCATAGTCTCACCGTCTAATCTCAACTTCCCGATACGATGAACTCTGAATCACTGGATATAGCCACAGCATATACATAACTAGTGTGACCACTCATGGTCTTACAGGTACCTGTCTTGACGTCCCATAGTCTCACCGTCTTATCTCAACTTCCCGATACGATGAACTCTGAATCACTGGATATAGCCACAGCATATACAGAATCTGTGTGACCACTCATGGTCTTACAGGTACCTGTCTTGACGTCCCATAGTCTCACCGTCTTATCTCTACTTCCCGATACGATGAACTCTGAATCACTGGATATAGCCACAGCATATACAGAATCTGTGTGACCACTCATGGTCTTACAGGTACCTGTCTTGACGTCCCATAGTCTCACCGTCTTATCTCAACTTCCCGATACGATGAACTCTGAATCACTGGATATAGCCACAGCATATACAGAATCTGTGTGACCACTCATGGTCTTACAGGTACCTGTCTTGACGTCCCATAGTCTCACCGTCTTATCTCAACTTCCCGATACGATGAACTCTGAATCATTGGATATAGCCACAGCATATACTCAATCTTTGTGACCACTCATGGTCTTACAGGTACCTGTCTTGACGTCCCATAGTCTCACCGTCTAATCATTACTTCCCGATACGATGAACTCTGAATCACTGGATATAGCCACAGTATATACAGAATCTGTGTGACCACTCATGGTCTTACAGGTACCTGTCTTGACGTCCCATAGTCTCACCGTCTTATCTCTACTTCCCGATACGATGAACTCTGAATCACTGGATATAGCCACAGCATATACAGAATCTGTGTGACCACTCATGGTCTTACAGGTACCTGTCTTGACGTCCCATAGTCTCACCGTCTTATCTCTACTTCCCGATACGATGAACTCTGAATCACTGGATATAGCCACAGCATATACAGAATCTGTGTGACCACTCATGGTCTTACAGGTACCTGTCTTGACGTCCCATAGTCTCACCGTCTTATCTCTACTTCCCGATACGATGAACTCTGAATCATTGGATATAGCCACAGCATATACTCAATCTTTGTGACCACTCATGGTCTTACAGGTACCTGTCTTGACGTCCCATAGTCTCACCGTATAATCATAACTTCCCGATACGATGAACTCTGAATCACTGGATATAGCCACAGCATATACATAACTAGTGTGACCACTCATGGTCTTACAGGTACCTGTCTTGACGTCCCATAGTCTCACCGTCTTATCTCTACTTCCCGATACGATGAACTCTGAATCACTGGATATAGCCACAGCATATACAGAATCTGTGTGACCACTCATGGTCTTACAGGTACCTGTCTTGACGTCCCATAGTCTCACCGTCTTATCTCAACTTCCCGATACGATGAACTCTGAATCACTGGATATAGCCACAGCATATACAGAATCTGTGTGACCACTCATGGTCTTACAGGTACCTGTCTTGACGTCCCATAGTCTCACCGTCTAATCATTACTTCCCGATACGATGAACTCTGAATCACTGGATATAGCCACAGCATATACAGAATCTGTGTGACCACTCATGGTCTTACAGGTACCTGTCTTGACGTCCCATAGTCTCACCGTATTATCTTAACTTCCCAATACGATGAACTCTGAATCACTGGATATAGCCACAGATAATACAGAATCTTTGTGACCACTCATGGTCTTACAGGTACCTGTCTTGACGTCCCATAGTCTCACCGTCTTATCTCTACTTCCCGATACGATGAACTCTAAATCACTGGATATAGCCACAGCAGATACATAACTAGTGTGACCACTCATGGTCTTACAGGTACCTGTCTTGACGTCCCATAGTCTCACCGTATTATCTCAACTTCCCGATACGATGAACTCTAAATCACTGGATATAGCCACAGCAGATACATAACTAGTGCGACCACTCATGGTCTTACAGGTACCTGTCTTGACGTCCCATAGTCTCACCGTCTAATCTGCACTTCCCGATACGATGAACTCTGAATCACTGGATATAGCCACAGCATATACAGAATCTGTGTGACCACTCATGGTCTTACAGGTACCTGTCTTGACGTCCCATAGTCTCACCGTCTTATCATAACTTCCCGATATGATGAACTCTGAATCATTGGATATAGCCACAGCATATACTCAATCTGTGTGACCACTCATGGTCTTACAGGTACCTGTCTTGACGTCCCATAGTCTCACCGTCTAATCATAACTTCCCGATACGATGAACTCTGAATCACTGGATATAGCCACAGCATATACTCAATCTGTATGACCACTCATGGTCTTACAGGTACCTGTCTTGACGTCCCATAGTCTCACCGTCTTATCATAACTTCCCGATACGATGAACTCTGAATCACTGGATATAGCCACAGCATATACAGAATCTGTGTGACCACTCATGGTCTTACAGGTACCTGTCTTGACGTCCCATAGTCTCACCGTCTTATCTCTACTTCCCGATACGATGAACTCTGAATCACTGGATATAGCCACAGCATATACAGAATCTGTGTGACCACTCATGGTCTTACAGGTACCTGTCTTGACGTCCCATAGTCTCACCGTCTTATCTCAACTTCCCGATACGATGAACTCTGAATCACTGGATATAGCCACAGCATATACAGAATCTGTGTGACCACTCATGGTCTTACAGGTACCTGTCTTGACGTCCCATAGTCTCACCGTCTTATCTCTACTTCCCGATACGATGAACTCTGAATCACTGGTTATAGCCACAGCATATACAGAATCTGTGTGACCACTCATGGTCTTACAGGTACCTGTCTTGACGTCCCATAGTCTCACCGTCTTATCTCAACTTCCCGATACGATGAACTCTGAATCACTGGATATAGCCACAGCATATACAGAATCTGTGTGACCACTCATGGTCTTACAGGTACCTGTCTTGACGTCCCATAGTCTCACCGTCTAATCTGCACTTCCCGATACGATGAACTCTGAATCACTGGTTATAGCCACAGCATATACAGAATCTGTGTGACCACTCATGGTCTTACAGGTACCTGTCTTGACGTCCCATAGTCTCACCGTCTTATCTCTACTTCCCGATACGATGAACTCTGAATCACTGGATATAGCCACAGATGATAAAGAACAAGTGTGACCACTCATGGTCTTACAGGTACCTGTCTTGACGTCCCATAGTCTCACCGTCTAATCTCAACTTCCCGATACGATGAACTCTGAATCACTGGATATAGCCACAGCATATACATAACTAGTGTGACCACTCATGGTCTTACAGGTACCTGTCTTGACGTCCCATAGTCTCACCGTATTATCTTAACTTCCCAATACGATGAACTCTGAATCACTGGATATAGCCACAGATGATAAAGAACAAGTGTGACCACTCATGGTCTTACAGGTACCTGTCTTGACGTCCCATAGTCTCACCGTCTTATCTCAACTTCCCGATACGATGAACTCTGAATCACTGGATATAGCCACAGCATATACAGAATCTGTGTGACCACTCATGGTCTTACAGGTACCTGTCTTGACGTCCCATAGTCTCACCGTCTAATCATTACTTCCCGATACGATGAACTCTGAATCATTGGATATAGCCACAGATGATAAAGAACAAGTGTGACCACTCATGGTCTTACAGGTACCTGTCTTGACGTCCCATAGTCTCACCGTCTAATCATTACTTCCCGATACGATGAACTCTGAATCACTGGATATAGCCACAGCATATACAGAATCTGTGTGACCACTCATGGTCTTACAGGTACCTGTCTTGACGTCCCATAGTCTCACCGTCTAATCATTACTTCCCAATACGATGAACTCTGAATCACTGGTTATAGCCACAGCATATACAGAATCTGTGTGACCACTCATGGTCTTACAGGTACCTGTCTTGACGTCCCATAGTCTCACCGTATTATCTTAACTTCCCAATACGATGAACTCTGAATCACTGGATATAGCCACAGCATATACATAACTAGTGTGACCACTCATGGTCTTACAGGTACCTGTCTTGACGTCCCATAGTCTCACCGTATTATCTCAACTTCCCGATACGATGAACTCTAAATCACTGGATATAGCCACAGCAGATACATAACTAGTGCGACCACTCATGGTCTTACAGGTACCTGTCTTGACGTCCCATAGTCTCACCGTCTAATCATTACTTCCCGATACGATGAACTCTGAATCACTGGATATAGCCACAGCATATACAGAATCTGTGTGACCACTCATGGTCTTACAGGTACCTGTCTTGACGTCCCATAGTCTCACCGTATTATCTCAACTTCCCGATACGATGAACTCTGAATCACTGGATATAGCCACAGCATATACAGAATCTGTGTGACCACTCATGGTCTTACAGGTACCTGTCTTGACGTCCCATAGTCTCACCGTATTATCTCAACTTCCCGATACGATGAACTCTAAATCACTGGATATAGCCACAGCATATACATAACTAGTGTGACCACTCATGGTCTTACAGGTACCTGTCTTGACGTCCCATAGTCTCACCGTCTAATCTGCACTTCCCGATACGATGAACTCTGAATCACTGGATATAGCCACAGCATATACAGAATCTGTGTGACCACTCATGGTCTTACAGGTACCTGTCTTGACGTCCCATAGTCTCACCGTATTATCTTAACTTCCCAATACGATGAACTCTGAATCACTGGTTATAGCCACAGCATATACAGAATCTGTGTGACCACTCATGGTCTTACAGGTACCTGTCTTGACGTCCCATAGTCTCACCGTATTATCTTAACTTCCCAATACGATGAACTCTGAATCACTGGATATAGCCACAGATGATAAAGAACAAGTGTGACCACTCATGGTCTTACAGGTACCTGTCTTGACGTCCCATAGTCTCACCGTCTAATCATTACTTCCCGATACGATGAACTCTGAATCACTGGATATAGCCACAGCATATACAGAATCTGTGTGACCACTCATGGTCTTACAGGTACCTGTCTTGACGTCCCATAGTCTCACCGTCTAATCATTACTTCCCAATACGATGAACTCTGAATCACTGGTTATAGCCACAGCATATACAGAATCTGTGTGACCACTCATGGTCTTACAGGTACCTGTCTTGACGTCCCATAGTCTCACCGTATTATCTTAACTTCCCAATACGATGAACTCTGAATCACTGGATATAGCCACAGATAATACAGAATCTTTGTGACCACTCATGGTCTTACAGGTACCTGTCTTGACGTCCCATAGTCTCACCGTATTATCTTAACTTCCCAATACGATGAACTCTGAATCACTGGATATAGCCACAGATGATACATAACTAGTGTGACCACTCATGGTCTTACAGGTACCTGTCTTGACGTCCCATAGTCTCACCGTCTAATCTCAACTTCCCGATACGATGAACTCTGAATCACTGGATATAGCCACAGCATATACATAACTAGTGTGACCACTCATGGTCTTACAGGTACCTGTCTTGACGTCCCATAGTCTCACCGTATTATCTTAACTTCCCAATACGATGAACTCTGAATCACTGGATATAGCCACAGATAATACAGAATCTGTGTGACCACTCATGGTCTTACAGGTACCTGTCTTGACGTCCCATAGTCTCACCGTCTTATCTCTACTTCCCGATACGATGAACTCTGAATCACTGGATATAGCCACAGATGATAAAGAACAAGTGTGACCACTCATGGTCTTACAGGTACCTGTCTTGACGTCCCATAGTCTCACCGTCTAATCTCAACTTCCCGATACGATGAACTCTGAATCACTGGATATAGCCACAGCATATACAGAATCTGTGTGACCACTCATGGTCTTACAGGTACCTGTCTTGACGTCCCATAGTCTCACCGTCTAATCATTACTTCCCGATACGATGAACTCTGAATCACTGGATATAGCCACAGCATATACAGAATCTGTGTGACCACTCATGGTCTTACAGGTACCTGTCTTGACGTCCCATAGTCTCACCGTATTATCTCAACTTCCCGATACGATGAACTCTAAATCACTGGATATAGCCACAGCATATACATAACTAGTGTGACCACTCATGGTCTTACAGGTACCTGTCTTGACGTCCCATAGTCTCACCGTCTAATCTGCACTTCCCGATACGATGAACTCTGAATCACTGGATATAGCCACAGCATATACAGAATCTGTGTGACCACTCATGGTCTTACAGGTACCTGTCTTGACGTCCCATAGTCTCACCGTCTTATCTCTACTTCCCGATACGATGAACTCTGAATCACTGGATATAGCCACAGCATATACTCAATCTTTGTGACCACTCATGGTCTTACAGGTACCTGTCTTGACGTCCCATAGTCTCACCGTATTATCTCAACTTCCCGATACGATGAACTCTGAATCACTGGATATAGCCACAGCATATACAGAATCTGTGTGACCACTCATGGTCTTACAGGTACCTGTCTTGACGTCCCATAGTCTCACCGTATTATCTCAACTTCCCGATACGATGAACTCTGAATCACTGGATATAGCCACAGCATATACAGAATCTGTGTGACCACTCATGGTCTTACAGGTACCTGTCTTGACGTCCCATAGTCTCACCGTCTTATCTCTACTTCCGGATACGATGAACTCTGAATCACTGGATATAGCCACAGCATATACAGAATCTGTGTGACCACTCATGGTCTTACAGGTACCTGTCTTGACGTCCCATAGTCTCACCGTCTCATCATAACTTCCCGATACGATGAACTCTGAATCACTGGATATAGCCACAGCATATACATAACTAGTGTGACCACTCATGGTCTTACAGGTACCTGTCTTGACGTCCCATAGTCTCACCGTCTTATCTCAACTTCCCGATACGATGAACTCTGAATCACTGGATATAGCCACAGCATATACAGAATCTGTGTGACCACTCATGGTCTTACAGGTACCTGTCTTGACGTCCCATAGTCTCACCGTCTAATCATTACTTCCCGATACGATGAACTCTGAATCACTGGATATAGCCACAGCATATACAGAATCTGTGTGACCACTCATGGTCTTACAGGTACCTGTCTTGACGTCCCATAGTCTCACCGTATTATCTCAACTTCCCGATACGATGAACTCTGAATCACTGGTTATAGCCACAGCATATACAGAATCTGTGTGACCACTCATGGTCTTACAGGTACCTGTCTTGACGTCCCATAGTCTCACCGTATTATCTTAACTTCCCAATACGATGAACTCTGAATCACTGGATATAGCCACAGATAATACAGAATCTTTGTGACCACTCATGGTCTTACAGGTACCTGTCTTGACGTCCCATAGTCTCACCGTCTAATCATTACTTCCCGATACGATGAACTCTGAATCACTGGATATAGCCACAGCATATACATAACTAGTGTGACCACTCATGGTCTTACAGGTACCTGTCTTGACGTCCCATAGTCTCACCGTATTATCTCAACTTCCCGATACGATGAACTCTGAATCACTGGATATAGCCACAGATAATACAGAATCTGTGTGACCACTCATGGTCTTACAGGTACCTGTCTTGACGTCCCATAGTCTCACCGTCTAATCTCAACTTCCCGATACGATGAACTCTGAATCACTGGATATAGCCACAGCATATACAGAATCTGTGTGACCACTCATGGTCTTACAGGTACCTGTCTTGACGTCCCATAGTCTCACCGTCTTATCTCTACTTCCCGATACGATGAACTCTGAATCATTGGATATAGCCACAGCATATACTCAATCTTTGTGACCACTCATGGTCTTACAGGTACCTGTCTTGACGTCCCATAGTCTCACCGTCTAATCATTACTTCCCAATACGATGAACTCTGAATCACTGGTTATAGCCACAGCATATACAGAATCTGTGTGACCACTCATGGTCTTACAGGTACCTGTCTTGACGTCCCATAGTCTCACCGTATTATCTCAACTTCCCGATACGATGAACTCTGAATCACTGGATATAGCCACAGCATATACAGAATCTGTGTGACCACTCATGGTCTTACAGGTACCTGTCTTGACGTCCCATAGTCTCACCGTCTAATCTGCACTTCCCGATACGATGAACTCTGAATCATTGGATATAGCCACAGCATATACTCAATCTTTGTGACCACTCATGGTCTTACAGGTACCTGTCTTGACGTCCCATAGTCTCACCGTCTTATCATAACTTCCCGATACGATGAACTCTGAATCACTGGATATAGCCACAGCATATACAGAATCTGTGTGACCACTCATGGTCTTACAGGTACCTGTCTTGACGTCCCATAGTCTCACCGTCTTATCTCAACTTCCCGATACGATGAACTCTGAATCACTGGATATAGCCACAGCATATACAGAATCTGTGTGACCACTCATGGTCTTACAGGTACCTGTCTTGACGTCCCATAGTCTCACCGTCTAATCATTACTTCCCAATACGATGAACTCTGAATCACTGGATATAGCCACAGATGATAAAGAACAAGTGTGACCACTCATGGTCTTACAGGTACCTGTCTTGACGTCCCATAGTCTCACCGTCTAATCATTACTTCCCGATACGATGAACTCTGAATCACTGGATATAGCCACAGCATATACATAACTAGTGTGACCACTCATGGTCTTACAGGTACCTGTCTTGACGTCCCATAGTCTCACCGTCTAATCTCAACTTCCCGATACGATGAACTCTGAATCACTGGATATAGCCACAGCATATACATAACTAGTGTGACCACTCATGGTCTTACAGGTACCTGTCTTGACGTCCCATAGTCTCACCGTCTAATCTCAACTTCCCGATACGATGAACTCTGAATCACTGGATATAGCCACAGCATATACAGAATCTGTGTGACCACTCATGGTCTTACAGGTACCTGTCTTGACGTCCCATAGTCTCACCGTCTAATCATTACTTCCCAATACGATGAACTCTGAATCACTGGTTATAGCCACAGCATATACAGAATCTGTGTGACCACTCATGGTCTTACAGGTACCTGTCTTGACGTCCCATAGTCTCACCGTATTATCTTAACTTCCCAATACGATGAACTCTGAATCACTGGATATAGCCACAGCATATACATAACTAGTGTGACCACTCATGGTCTTACAGGTACCTGTCTTGACGTCCCATAGTCTCACCGTCTAATCTCAACTTCCCGATACGATGAACTCTGAATCAATGGATATAGCCACAGCATATACATAACTAGTGTGACCACTCATGGTCTTACAGGTACCTGTCTTGACGTCCCATAGTCTCACCGTCTAATCTCAACTTCCCGATACGATGAACTCTGAATCAATGGATATAGCCACAGCATATACATAACTAGTGTGACCACTCATGGTCTTACAGGTACCTGTCTTGACGTCCCATAGTCTCACCGTCTAATCATTACTTCCCGATACGATGAACTCTGAATCACTGGATATAGCCACAGCATATACAGAATCTGTGTGACCACTCATGGTCTTACAGGTACCTGTCTTGACGTCCCATAGTCTCACCGTCTAATCATTACTTCCCGATACGATGAACTCTGAATCACTGGATATAGCCACAGATAATACAGAATCTTTGTGACCACTCATGGTCTTACAGGTACCTGTCTTGACGTCCCATAGTCTCACCGTCTTATCTCTACTTCCCGATACGATGAACTCTGAATCACTGGATATAGCCACAGATGATAAAGAACAAGTGTGACCACTCATGGTCTTACAGGTACCTGTCTTGACGTCCCATAGTCTCACCGTCTAATCTCAACTTCCTGATACGATGAACTCTGAATCACTGGATATAGCCACAGCATATACATAACTAGTGTGACCACTCATGGTCTTACAGGTACCTGTCTTGACGTCCCATAGTCTCACCGTCTAATCTCAACTTCCCGATACGATGAACTCTGAATCAATGGATATAGCCACAGCATATACAGAATCTGTGTGACCACTCATGGTCTTACAGGTACCTGTCTTGACGTCCCATAGTCTCACCGTCTTATCTCTACTTCCCGATACGATGAACTCTGAATCACTGGATATAGCCACAGCATATACAGAATCTGTGTGACCACTCATGGTCTTACAGGTACCTGTCTTGACGTCCCATAGTCTCACCGTATTATCTCAACTTCCCGATACGATGAACTCTGAATCACTGGATATAGCCACAGCATATACATAACTAGTGTGACCACTCATGGTCTTACAGGTACCTGTCTTGACGTCCCATAGTCTCACCGTCTTATCTCAACTTCCCAATACGATGAACTCTGAATCACTGGATATAGCCACAGATAATACAGAATCTTTGTGACCACTCATGGTCTTACAGGTACCTGTCTTGACGTCCCATAGTCTCACCGTCTTATCTCTACTTCCCGATACGATGAACTCTGAATCACTGGATATAGCTTCTGATAATACAGAATCTGTGTGACCACTCATGGTCTTACAGGTACCTGTCTTGACGTCCCATAGTCTCACCGTCTTATCTCAACTTCCCGATACGATGAACTCTGAATCACTGGATATAGCCACAGCATATACAGAATCTGTGTGACCACTCATGGTCTTACAGGTACCTGTCTTGACGTCCCATAGTCTCACCGTATTATCTTAACTTCCCAATACGATGAACTCTGAATCACTGGATATAGCCACAGCATATACAGAATCTGTGTGACCACTCATGGTCTTACAGGTACCTGTCTTGACGTCCCATAGTCTCACCGTATTATCTTAACTTCCCAATACGATGAACTCTGAATCACTGGATATAGCCACAGCATATACAGAATCTGTGTGACCACTCATGGTCTTACAGGTACCTGTCTTGACGTCCCATAGTCTCACCGTATTATCTCAACTTCCCGATACGATGAACTCTGAATCACTGGATATAGCCACAGCATATACAGAATCTGTGTGACCACTCATGGTCTTACAGGTACCTGTCTTGACGTCCCATAGTCTCACCGTCTAATCTGCACTTCCCGATACGATGAACTCTGAATCATTGGATATAGCCACAGCATATACTCAATCTTTGTGACCACTCATGGTCTTACAGGTACCTGTCTTGACGTCCCATAGTCTCACCGTCTTATCATAACTTCCCGATACGATGAACTCTGAATCACTGGATATAGCCACAGCATATACAGAATCTGTGTGACCACTCATGGTCTTACAGGTACCTGTCTTGACGTCCCATAGTCTCACCGTCTTATCTCAACTTCCCGATACGATGAACTCTGAATCACTGGATATAGCCACAGCATATACAGAATCTGTGTGACCACTCATGGTCTTACAGGTACCTGTCTTGACGTCCCATAGTCTCACCGTCTAATCATTACTTCCCGATACGATGAACTCTGAATCATTGGATATAGCCACAGATGATAAAGAACAAGTGTGACCACTCATGGTCTTACAGGTACCTGTCTTGACGTCCCATAGTCTCACCGTCTAATCATTACTTCCCGATACGATGAACTCTGAATCACTGGATATAGCCACAGCATATACAGAATCTGTGTGACCACTCATGGTCTTACAGGTACCTGTCTTGACGTCCCATAGTCTCACCGTCTTATCTCAACTTCCCGATACGATGAACTCTGAATCACTGGATATAGCCACAGCATATACAGAATCTGTGTGACCACTCATGGTCTTACAGGTACCTGTCTTGACGTCCCATAGTCTCACCGTATTATCTTAACTTCCCAATACGATGAACTCTGAATCACTGGATATAGCCACAGATAATACAGAATCTTTGTGACCACTCATGGTCTTACAGGTACCTGTCTTGACGTCCCATAGTCTCACCGTATTATCTTAACTTCCCAATACGATGAACTCTGAATCACTGGATATAGCCACAGATGATAAAGAACAAGTGTGACCACTCATGGTCTTACAGGTACCTGTCTTGACGTCCCATAGTCTCACCGTCTAATCATTACTTCCCGATACGATGAACTCTGAATCACTGGATATAGCCACAGCATATACATAACTAGTGTGACCACTCATGGTCTTACAGGTACCTGTCTTGACGTCCCATAGTCTCACCGTCTAATCTCAACTTCCCGATACGATGAACTCTGAATCAATGGATATAGCCACAGCATATACATAACTAGTGTGACCACTCATGGTCTTACAGGTACCTGTCTTGACGTCCCATAGTCTCACCGTCTTATCTCTACTTCCCGATACGATGAACTCTGAATCACTGGATATAGCCACAGCATATACAGAATCTGTGTGACCACTCATGGTCTTACAGGTACCTGTCTTGACGTCCCATAGTCTCACCGTCTAATCATTACTTCCCAATACGATGAACTCTGAATCACTGGTTATAGCCACAGCAGATACATAACTAGTGTGACCACTCATGGTCTTACAGGTACCTGTCTTGACGTCCCATAGTCTCACCGTCTTATCTCAACTTCCCAATACGATGAACTCTGAATCACTGGATATAGCCACAGATAATACAGAATCTTTGTGACCACTCATGGTCTTACAGGTACCTGTCTTGACGTCCCATAGTCTCACCGTATTATCTCAACTTCCCGATACGATGAACTCTGAATCACTGGTTATAGCCACAGCATATACAGAATCTGTGTGACCACTCATGGTCTTACAGGTACCTGTCTTGACGTCCCATAGTCTCACCGTATTATCTCAACTTCCCAATACGATGAACTCTGAATCACTGGTTATAGCCACAGCATATACTCAATCTGTGTGACCACTCATGGTCTTACAGGTACCTGTCTTGACGTCCCATAGTCTCACCGTATTATCTTAACTTCCCAATACGATGAACTCTGAATCACTGGATATAGCCACAGATAATACAGAATCTTTGTGACCACTCATGGTCTTACAGGTACCTGTCTTGACGTCCCATAGTCTCACCGTCTTATCTCTACTTCCCGATACGATGAACTCTAAATCACTGGATATAGCCACAGCATATACAGAATCTGTGTGACCACTCATGGTCTTACAGGTACCTGTCTTGACGTCCCATAGTCTCACCGTCTTATCTCAACTTCCCGATACGATGAACTCTGAATCACTGGATATAGCCACAGCATATACAGAATCTGTGTGACCACTCATGGTCTTACAGGTACCTGTCTTGACGTCCCATAGTCTCACCGTCTAATCATTACTTCCCGATACGATGAACTCTGAATCACTGGATATAGCCACAGCATATACATAACTAGTGTGACCACTCATGGTCTTACAGGTACCTGTCTTGACGTCCCATAGTCTCACCGTCTTATCTCAACTTCCCGATACGATGAACTCTGAATCACTGGATATAGCCACAGCATATACAGAATCTGTGTGACCACTCATGGTCTTACAGGTACCTGTCTTGACGTCCCATAGTCTCACCGTATTATCTTAACTTCCCAATACGATGAACTCTGAATCACTGGATATAGCCACAGATAATAAAGAATCTTTGTGACCACTCATGGTCTTACAGGTACCTGTCTTGACGTCCCATAGTCTCACCGTATTATCTTAACTTCCCAATACGATGAACTCTGAATCACTGGATATAGCCACAGATGATAAAGAACAAGTGTGACCACTCATGGTCTTACAGGTACCTGTCTTGACGTCCCATAGTCTCACCGTATTATCTCTACTTCCCGATACGATGAACTCTGAATCACTGGATATAGCCACAGCATATACAGAATCTGTGTGACCACTCATGGTCTTACAGGTACCTGTCTTGACGTCCCATAGTCTCACCGTCTAATCTCAACTTCCCGATACGATGAACTCTGAATCAATGGATATAGCCACAGCATATACATAACTAGTGTGACCACTCATGGTCTTACAGGTACCTGTCTTGACGTCCCATAGTCTCACCGTCTTATCTCTACTTCCCGATACGATGAACTCTGAATCACTGGATATAGCCACAGCATATACAGAATCTGTGTGACCACTCATGGTCTTACAGGTACCTGTCTTGACGTCCCATAGTCTCACCGTCTAATCATTACTTCCCAATACGATGAACTCTGAATCACTGGTTATAGCCACAGCATATACAGAATCTGTGTGACCACTCATGGTCTTACAGGTACCTGTCTTGACGTCCCATAGTCTCACCGTATTATCTTAACTTCCCAATACGATGAACTCTGAATCACTGGATATAGCCACAGCATATACTCAATCTTTGTGACCACTCATGGTCTTACAGGTACCTGTCTTGACGTCCCATAGTCTCACCGTCTTATCATAACTTCCCGATACGATGAACTCTGAATCACTGGATATAGCTTCTGATAATACAGAATCTGTGTGACCACTCATGGTCTTACAGGTACCTGTCTTGACGTCCCATAGTCTCACCGTCTTATCTCAACTTCCCGATACGATGAACTCTGAATCACTGGATATAGCCACAGCATATACAGAATCTGTGTGACCACTCATGGTCTTACAGGTACCTGTCTTGACGTCCCATAGTCTCACCGTATTATCTCTACTTCCCGATACGATGAACTCTGAATCACTGGATATAGCCACAGCATATACAGAATCTGTGTGACCACTCATGGTCTTACAGGTACCTGTCTTGACGTCCCATAGTCTCACCGTCTTATCTCAACTTCCCGATACGATGAACTCTGAATCACTGGATATAGCCACAGCATATACAGAATCTGTGTGACCACTCATGGTCTTACAGGTACCTGTCTTGACGTCCCATAGTCTCACCGTCTAATCATTACTTCCCGATACGATGAACTCTGAATCATTGGATATAGCCACAGATGATAAAGAACAAGTGTGACCACTCATGGTCTTACAGGTACCTGTCTTGACGTCCCATAGTCTCACCGTCTAATCATTACTTCCCGATACGATGAACTCTGAATCACTGGATATAGCCACAGCATATACAGAATCTGTGTGACCACTCATGGTCTTACAGGTACCTGTCTTGACGTCCCATAGTCTCACCGTCTAATCATTACTTCCCAATACGATGAACTCTGAATCACTGGTTATAGCCACAGCATATACAGAATCTGTGTGACCACTCATGGTCTTACAGGTACCTGTCTTGACGTCCCATAGTCTCACCGTATTATCTTAACTTCCCAATACGATGAACTCTGAATCACTGGATATAGCCACAGATAATACAGAATCTTTGTGACCACTCATGGTCTTACAGGTACCTGTCTTGACGTCCCATAGTCTCACCGTCTTATCTCTACTTCCCGATACGATGAACTCTGAATCACTGGATATAGCTTCTGATAATACAGAATCTGTGTGACCACTCATGGTCTTACAGGTACCTGTCTTGACGTCCCATAGTCTCACCGTCTTATCTCAACTTCCCGATACGATGAACTCTGAATCACTGGATATAGCCACAGCATATACAGAATCTGTGTGACCACTCATGGTCTTACAGGTACCTGTCTTGACGTCCCATAGTCTCACCGTCTAATCATTACTTCCCGATACGATGAACTCTGAATCACTGGATATAGCCACAGCATATACAGAATCTGTGTGACCACTCATGGTCTTACAGGTACCTGTCTTGACGTCCCATAGTCTCACCGTATTATCTCTACTTCCCGATACGATGAACTCTGAATCACTGGATATAGCCACAGCATATACAGAATCTGTGTGACCACTCATGGTCTTACAGGTACCTGTCTTGACGTCCCATAGTCTCACCGTCTTATCTCAACTTCCCGATACGATGAACTCTGAATCACTGGATATAGCCACAGCATATACAGAATCTGTGTGACCACTCATGGTCTTACAGGTACCTGTCTTGACGTCCCATAGTCTCACCGTCTTATCTCAACTTCCCGATACGATGAACTCTGAATCACTGGATATAGCCACAGATGATAAAGAACAAGTGTGACCACTCATGGTCTTACAGGTACCTGTCTTGACGTCCCATAGTCTCACCGTCTAATCATTACTTCCCGATACGATGAACTCTGAATCACTGGATATAGCCACAGCATATACATAACTAGTGTGACCACTCATGGTCTTACAGGTACCTGTCTTGACGTCCCATAGTCTCACCGTCTAATCTCAACTTCCCGATACGATGAACTCTGAATCACTGGATATAGCCACAGCATATACAGAATCTGTGTGACCACTCATGGTCTTACAGGTACCTGTCTTGACGTCCCATAGTCTCACCGTCTAATCATTACTTCCCGATACGATGAACTCTGAATCATTGGATATAGCCACAGCATATACAGAATCTTTGTGACCACTCATGGTCTTACAGGTACCTGTCTTGACGTCCCATAGTCTCACCGTCTAATCATTACTTCCCGATACGATGAACTCTGAATCACTGGATATAGCCACAGCATATACATAACTAGTGTGACCACTCATGGTCTTACAGGTACCTGTCTTGACGTCCCATAGTCTCACCGTATTATCTTAACTTCCCAATACGATGAACTCTGAATCACTGGATATAGCCACAGCATATACAGAATCTTTGTGACCACTCATGGTCTTACAGGTACCTGTCTTGACGTCCCATAGTCTCACCGTCTTATCTCTACTTCCCGATACGATGAACTCTGAATCACTGGATATAGCCACAGCATATACAGAATCTGTGTGACCACTCATGGTCTTACAGGTACCTGTCTTGACGTCCCATAGTCTCACCGTATTATCTTAACTTCCCAATACGATGAACTCTGAATCACTGGTTATAGCCACAGCATATACAGAATCTGTGTGACCACTCATGGTCTTACAGGTACCTGTCTTGACGTCCCATAGTCTCACCGTCTTATCTCAACTTCCCGATACGATGAACTCTGAATCACTGGATATAGCCACAGCATATACAGAATCTGTGTGACCACTCATGGTCTTACAGGTACCTGTCTTGACGTCCCATAGTCTCACCGTCTTATCTCAACTTCCCGATACGATGAACTCTGAATCACTGGTTATAGCCACAGCATATACAGAATCTGTGTGACCACTCATGGTCTTACAGGTACCTGTCTTGACGTCCCATAGTCTCACCGTCTTATCTCAACTTCCCGATACGATGAACTCTGAATCACTGGATATAGCCACAGCATATACAGAATCTGTGTGACCACTCATGGTCTTACAGGTACCTGTCTTGACGTCCCATAGTCTCACCGTCTAATCATTACTTCCCGATACGATGAACTCTGAATCACTGGATATAGCCACAGCATATACAGAATCTGTGTGACCACTCATGGTCTTACAGGTACCTGTCTTGACGTCCCATAGTCTCACCGTATTATCTCTACTTCCCGATACGATGAACTCTGAATCACTGGATATAGCCACAGCATATACAGAATCTGTGTGACCACTCATGGTCTTACAGGTACCTGTCTTGACGTCCCATAGTCTCACCGTCTTATCTCAACTTCCCGATACGATGAACTCTGAATCACTGGATATAGCCACAGCATATACAGAATCTGTGTGACCACTCATGGTCTTACAGGTACCTGTCTTGACGTCCCATAGTCTCACCGTCTTATCTCAACTTCCCGATACGATGAACTCTGAATCACTGGATATAGCCACAGCATATACAGAATCTGTGTGACCACTCATGGTCTTACAGGTACCTGTCTTGACGTCCCATAGTCTCACCGTCTAATCATTACTTCCCGATACGATGAACTCTGAATCACTGGATATAGCCACAGCATATACAGAATCTGTGTGACCACTCATGGTCTTACAGGTACCTGTCTTGACGTCCCATAGTCTCACCGTCTTATCTCAACTTCCCGATACGATGAACTCTGAATCACTGGATATAGCCACAGCATATACAGAATCTGTGTGACCACTCATGGTCTTACAGGTACCTGTCTTGACGTCCCATAGTCTCACCGTATTATCTCTACTTCCCGATACGATGAACTCTGAATCACTGGATATAGCCACAGCATATACAGAATCTGTGTGACCACTCATGGTCTTACAGGTACCTGTCTTGACGTCCCATAGTCTCACCGTATTATCTTAACTTCCCAATACGATGAACTCTGAATCACTGGATATAGCCACAGATAATACAGAATCTTTGTGACCACTCATGGTCTTACAGGTACCTGTCTTGACGTCCCATAGTCTCACCGTATTATCATCACTTCCCGATACGATGAACTCTGAATCACTGGTTATAGCCACAGCATATACAGAATCTGTGTGACCACTCATGGTCTTACAGGTACCTGTCTTGACGTCCCATAGTCTCACCGTCTTATCTCTACTTCCCGATACGATGAACTCTGAATCACTGGATATAGCCACAGCATATACAGAATCTGTGTGACCACTCATGGTCTTACAGGTACCTGTCTTGACGTCCCATAGTCTCACCGTATTATCTTAACTTCCCAATACGATGAACTCTGAATCACTGGTTATAGCCACAGCATATACAGAATCTGTGTGACCACTCATGGTCTTACAGGTACCTGTCTTGACGTCCCATAGTCTCACCGTATTATCTTAACTTCCCAATACGATGAACTCTGAATCACTGGATATAGCCACAGCATATACTCAATCTGTGTGACCACTCATGGTCTTACAGGTACCTGTCTTGACGTCCCATAGTCTCACCGTCTAATCTCAACTTCCCGATACGATGAACTCTGAATCATTGGATATAGCCACAGATAATACAGAATCTTTGTGACCACTCATGGTCTTACAGGTACCTGTCTTGACGTCCCATAGTCTCACCGTCTTATCTCAACTTCCCGATACGATGAACTCTGAATCACTGGATATAGCCACAGCATATACAGAATCTGTGTGACCACTCATGGTCTTACAGGTACCTGTCTTGACGTCCCATAGTCTCACCGTCTTATCTCTACTTCCCGATACGATGAACTCTGAATCACTGGATATAGCCACAGCATATACAGAATCTGTGTGACCACTCATGGTCTTACAGGTACCTGTCTTGACGTCCCATAGTCTCACCGTCTTATCTCAACTTCCCGATACGATGAACTCTGAATCACTGGATATAGCCACAGCATATACAGAATCTGTGTGACCACTCATGGTCTTACAGGTACCTGTCTTGACGTCCCATAGTCTCACCGTCTAATCATTACTTCCCGATACGATGAACTCTGAATCACTGGATATAGCCACAGCATATACAGAATCTGTGTGACCACTCATGGTCTTACAGGTACCTGTCTTGACGTCCCATAGTCTCACCGTATTATCTTAACTTCCCAATACGATGAACTCTGAATCACTGGATATAGCCACAGATAATACAGAATCTTTGTGACCACTCATGGTCTTACAGGTACCTGTCTTGACGTCCCATAGTCTCACCGTCTAATCATTACTTCCCGATACGATGAACTCTGAATCACTGGTTATAGCCACAGCATATACAGAATCTGTGTGACCACTCATGGTCTTACAGGTACCTGTCTTGACGTCCCATAGTCTCACCGTATTATCTTAACTTCCCAATACGATGAACTCTGAATCACTGGATATAGCCACAGATAATACAGAATCTTTGTGACCACTCATGGTCTTACAGGTACCTGTCTTGACGTCCCATAGTCTCACCGTCTTATCTCTACTTCCCGATACGATGAACTCTGAATCACTGGATATAGCTTCTGATAATACAGAATCTGTGTGACCACTCATGGTCTTACAGGTACCTGTCTTGACGTCCCATAGTCTCACCGTCTTATCTCAACTTCCCGATACGATGAACTCTGAATCACTGGATATAGCCACAGCATATACAGAATCTGTGTGACCACTCATGGTCTTACAGGTACCTGTCTTGACGTCCCATAGTCTCACCGTCTTATCTCTACTTCCCGATACGATGAACTCTGAATCACTGGATATAGCCACAGCATATACAGAATCTGTGTGACCACTCATGGTCTTACAGGTACCTGTCTTGACGTCCCATAGTCTCACCGTATTATCTCTACTTCCCGATACGATGAACTCTGAATCACTGGATATAGCCACAGCATATACAGAATCTGTGTGACCACTCATGGTCTTACAGGTACCTGTCTTGACGTCCCATAGTCTCACCGTCTTATCTCAACTTCCCGATACGATGAACTCTGAATCACTGGATATAGCCACAGCATATACAGAATCTGTGTGACCACTCATGGTCTTACAGGTACCTGTCTTGACGTCCCATAGTCTCACCGTCTTATCTCAACTTCCCGATACGATGAACTCTGAATCACTGGATATAGCCACAGCATATACAGAATCTGTGTGACCACTCATGGTCTTACAGGTACCTGTCTTGACGTCCCATAGTCTCACCGTCTAATCATTACTTCCCGATACGATGAACTCTGAATCACTGGATATAGCCACAGCATATACAGAATCTGTGTGACCACTCATGGTCTTACAGGTACCTGTCTTGACGTCCCATAGTCTCACCGTCTTATCTCAACTTCCCGATACGATGAACTCTGAATCACTGGATATAGCCACAGCATATACAGAATCTGTGTGACCACTCATGGTCTTACAGGTACCTGTCTTGACGTCCCATAGTCTCACCGTATTATCTCTACTTCCCGATACGATGAACTCTGAATCACTGGATATAGCCACAGCATATACAGAATCTGTGTGACCACTCATGGTCTTACAGGTACCTGTCTTGACGTCCCATAGTCTCACCGTATTATCTTAACTTCCCAATACGATGAACTCTGAATCACTGGATATAGCCACAGATAATACAGAATCTTTGTGACCACTCATGGTCTTACAGGTACCTGTCTTGACGTCCCATAGTCTCACCGTCTTATCTCTACTTCCCGATACGATGAACTCTGAATCACTGGTTATAGCCACAGCATATACAGAATCTGTGTGACCACTCATGGTCTTACAGGTACCTGTCTTGACGTCCCATAGTCTCACCGTCTTATCTCTACTTCCCGATACGATGAACTCTGAATCACTGGATATAGCCACAGCATATACAGAATCTGTGTGACCACTCATGGTCTTACAGGTACCTGTCTTGACGTCCCATAGTCTCACCGTATTATCTTAACTTCCCAATACGATGAACTCTGAATCACTGGTTATAGCCACAGCATATACAGAATCTGTGTGACCACTCATGGTCTTACAGGTACCTGTCTTGACGTCCCATAGTCTCACCGTCTTATCTCTACTTCCCGATACGATGAACTCTGAATCACTGGATATAGCCACAGCATATACAGAATCTGTGTGACCACTCATGGTCTTACAGGTACCTGTCTTGACGTCCCATAGTCTCACCGTATTATCTCAACTTCCCAATACGATGAACTCTGAATCACTGGTTATAGCCACAGCATATACAGAATCTGTGTGACCACTCATGGTCTTACAGGTACCTGTCTTGACGTCCCATAGTCTCACCGTCTTATCTCTACTTCCCGATACGATGAACTCTGAATCACTGGATATAGCCACAGCATATACAGAATCTGTGTGACCACTCATGGTCTTACAGGTACCTGTCTTGACGTCCCATAGTCTCACCGTCTTATCTCAACTTCCCGATACGATGAACTCTGAATCACTGGTTATAGCCACAGCATATACAGAATCTGTGTGACCACTCATGGTCTTACAGGTACCTGTCTTGACGTCCCATAGTCTCACCGTCTTATCTCAACTTCCCGATACGATGAACTCTGAATCACTGGATATAGCCACAGCATATACAGAATCTGTGTGACCACTCATGGTCTTACAGGTACCTGTCTTGACGTCCCATAGTCTCACCGTCTAATCATTACTTCCCGATACGATGAACTCTGAATCACTGGATATAGCCACAGCATATACAGAATCTGTGTGACCACTCATGGTCTTACAGGTACCTGTCTTGACGTCCCATAGTCTCACCGTATTATCTCTACTTCCCGATACGATGAACTCTGAATCACTGGATATAGCCACAGCATATACAGAATCTGTGTGACCACTCATGGTCTTACAGGTACCTGTCTTGACGTCCCATAGTCTCACCGTCTTATCTCAACTTCCCGATACGATGAACTCTGAATCACTGGATATAGCCACAGCATATACAGAATCTGTGTGACCACTCATGGTCTTACAGGTACCTGTCTTGACGTCCCATAGTCTCACCGTCTTATCTCAACTTCCCGATACGATGAACTCTGAATCACTGGATATAGCCACAGCATATACAGAATCTGTGTGACCACTCATGGTCTTACAGGTACCTGTCTTGACGTCCCATAGTCTCACCGTCTAATCATTACTTCCCGATACGATGAACTCTGAATCACTGGATATAGCCACAGCATATACAGAATCTGTGTGACCACTCATGGTCTTACAGGTACCTGTCTTGACGTCCCATAGTCTCACCGTCTTATCTCAACTTCCCGATACGATGAACTCTGAATCACTGGATATAGCCACAGCATATACAGAATCTGTGTGACCACTCATGGTCTTACAGGTACCTGTCTTGACGTCCCATAGTCTCACCGTATTATCTCTACTTCCCGATACGATGAACTCTGAATCACTGGATATAGCCACAGCATATACAGAATCTGTGTGACCACTCATGGTCTTACAGGTACCTGTCTTGACGTCCCATAGTCTCACCGTATTATCTTAACTTCCCAATACGATGAACTCTGAATCACTGGATATAGCCACAGATAATACAGAATCTTTGTGACCACTCATGGTCTTACAGGTACCTGTCTTGACGTCCCATAGTCTCACCGTCTTATCTCTACTTCCCGATACGATGAACTCTGAATCACTGGTTATAGCCACAGCATATACAGAATCTGTGTGACCACTCATGGTCTTACAGGTACCTGTCTTGACGTCCCATAGTCTCACCGTCTTATCTCTACTTCCCGATACGATGAACTCTGAATCACTGGATATAGCCACAGCATATACAGAATCTGTGTGACCACTCATGGTCTTACAGGTACCTGTCTTGACGTCCCATAGTCTCACCGTATTATCTTAACTTCCCAATACGATGAACTCTGAATCACTGGTTATAGCCACAGCATATACAGAATCTGTGTGACCACTCATGGTCTTACAGGTACCTGTCTTGACGTCCCATAGTCTCACCGTATTATCTTAACTTCCCAATACGATGAACTCTGAATCACTGGATATAGCCACAGCATATACTCAATCTGTGTGACCACTCATGGTCTTACAGGTACCTGTCTTGACGTCCCATAGTCTCACCGTCTAATCTCAACTTCCCGATACGATGAACTCTGAATCATTGGATATAGCCACAGATAATACAGAATCTTTGTGACCACTCATGGTCTTACAGGTACCTGTCTTGACGTCCCATAGTCTCACCGTCTTATCTCAACTTCCCGATACGATGAACTCTGAATCACTGGATATAGCCACAGCATATACAGAATCTGTGTGACCACTCATGGTCTTACAGGTACCTGTCTTGACGTCCCATAGTCTCACCGTCTTATCTCTACTTCCCGATACGATGAACTCTGAATCACTGGATATAGCCACAGCATATACAGAATCTGTGTGACCACTCATGGTCTTACAGGTACCTGTCTTGACGTCCCATAGTCTCACCGTCTTATCTCAACTTCCCGATACGATGAACTCTGAATCACTGGATATAGCCACAGCATATACAGAATCTGTGTGACCACTCATGGTCTTACAGGTACCTGTCTTGACGTCCCATAGTCTCACCGTCTTATCTCAACTTCCCGATACGATGAACTCTGAATCACTGGATATAGCCACAGCATATACAGAATCTGTGTGACCACTCATGGTCTTACAGGTACCTGTCTTGACGTCCCATAGTCTCACCGTATTATCTTAACTTCCCAATACGATGAACTCTGAATCACTGGATATAGCCACAGATAATACAGAATCTTTGTGACCACTCATGGTCTTACAGGTACCTGTCTTGACGTCCCATAGTCTCACCGTCTAATCATTACTTCCCGATACGATGAACTCTGAATCACTGGATATAGCCACAGCATATACAGAATCTGTGTGACCACTCATGGTCTTACAGGTACCTGTCTTGACGTCCCATAGTCTCACCGTCTTATCTCTACTTCCCGATACGATGAACTCTGAATCACTGGTTATAGCCACAGCATATACAGAATCTGTGTGACCACTCATGGTCTTACAGGTACCTGTCTTGACGTCCCATAGTCTCACCGTATTATCTCAACTTCCCGATACGATGAACTCTGAATCACTGGATATAGCCACAGCATATACATAACTAGTGTGACCACTCATGGTCTTACAGGTACCTGTCTTGACGTCCCATAGTCTCACCGTCTTATCTCAACTTCCCGATACGATGAACTCTGAATCACTGGATATAGCCACAGCATATACAGAATCTGTGTGACCACTCATGGTCTTACAGGTACCTTTCTTGACGTCCCATAGTCTCACCGTCTTATCTCTACTTCCCGATACGATGAACTCTGAATCACTGGATATAGCTTCTGATAATACAGAATCTGTGTGACCACTCATGGTCTTACAGGTACCTGTCTTGACGTCCCATAGTCTCACCGTCTTATCTCTACTTCCCGATACGATGAACTCTGAATCACTGGATATAGCCACAGCATATACAGAATCTGTGTGACCACTCATGGTCTTACAGGTACCTGTCTTGACGTCCCATAGTCTCACCGTATTATCTTAACTTCCCAATACGATGAACTCTGAATCACTGGATATAGCCACAGCAGATACATAACTAGTGTGACCACTCATGGTCTTACAGGTACCTGTCTTGACGTCCCATAGTCTCACCGTATTATCTTAACTTCCCAATACGATGAACTCTGAATCACTGGATATAGCCACAGATAATACAGAATCTTTGTGACCACTCATGGTCTTACAGGTACCTGTCTTGACGTCCCATAGTCTCACCGTCTAATCATTACTTCCCGATACGATGAACTCTGAATCACTGGATATAGCCACAGATAATACAGAATCTTTGTGACCACTCATGGTCTTACAGGTACCTGTCTTGACGTCCCATAGTCTCACCGTCTTATCTCTACTTCCCGATACGATGAACTCTGAATCACTGGATATAGCCACAGCATATACAGAATCTGTGTGACCACTCATGGTCTTACAGGTACCTGTCTTGACGTCCCATAGTCTCACCGTATTATCTTAACTTCCCAATACGATGAACTCTGAATCACTGGTTATAGCCACAGCATATACAGAATCTGTGTGACCACTCATGGTCTTACAGGTACCTGTCTTGACGTCCCATAGTCTCACCGTATTATCTTAACTTCCCAATACGATGAACTCTGAATCACTGGATATAGCCACAGCATATACTCAATCTGTGTGACCACTCATGGTCTTACAGGTACCTGTCTTGACGTCCCATAGTCTCACCGTCTAATCTCAACTTCCCGATACGATGAACTCTGAATCATTGGATATAGCCACAGCATATACAGAATCTGTGTGACCACTCATGGTCTTACAGGTACCTGTCTTGACGTCCCATAGTCTCACCGTCTTATCTCAACTTCCCGATACGATGAACTCTGAATCACTGGATATAGCCACAGCATATACAGAATCTGTGTGACCACTTATGGTCTTACAGGTACCTGTCTTGACGTCCCATAGTCTCACCGTCTTATCTCAACTTCCCGATACGATGAACTCTGAATCACTGGTTATAGCCACAGCATATACAGAATCTGTGTGACCACTCATGGTCTTACAGGTACCTGTCTTGACGTCCCATAGTCTCACCGTCTTATCTCTACTTCCCGATACGATGAACTCTGAATCACTGGATATAGCCACAGCATATACAGAATCTGTGTGACCACTCATGGTCTTACAGGTACCTGTCTTGACGTCCCATAGTCTCACCGTATTATCTCAACTTCCCAATACGATGAACTCTGAATCACTGGTTATAGCCACAGCATATACAGAATCTGTGTGACCACTCATGGTCTTACAGGTACCTGTCTTGACGTCCCATAGTCTCACCGTCTTATCTCTACTTCCCGATACGATGAACTCTGAATCACTGGATATAGCCACAGCATATACAGAATCTGTGTGACCACTCATGGTCTTACAGGTACCTGTCTTGACGTCCCATAGTCTCACCGTATTATCTTAACTTCCCAATACGATGAACTCTGAATCACTGGTTATAGCCACAGCATATACAGAATCTGTGTGACCACTCATGGTCTTACAGGTACCTGTCTTGACGTCCCATAGTCTCACCGTATTATCTTAACTTCCCAATACGATGAACTCTGAATCACTGGATATAGCCACAGCATATACTCAATCTGTGTGACCACTCATGGTCTTACAGGTACCTGTCTTGACGTCCCATAGTCTCACCGTCTTATCTCTACTTCCCGATACGATGAACTCTGAATCACTGGATATAGCCACAGCATATACAGAATCTGTGTGACCACTCATGGTCTTACAGGTACCTTTCTTGACGTCCCATAGTCTCACCGTCTAATCATTACTTCCCGATACGATGAACTCTGAATCACTGGATATAGCCACAGCATATACAGAATCTGTGTGACCACTCATGGTCTTACAGGTACCTGTCTTGACGTCCCATAGTCTCACCGTCTAATCATTACTTCCCAATACGATGAACTCTGAATCACTGGTTATAGCCACAGCATATACAGAATCTGTGTGACCACTCATGGTCTTACAGGTACCTGTCTTGACGTCCCATAGTCTCACCGTATTATCTTAACTTCCCAATACGATGAACTCTGAATCACTGGATATAGCCACAGATAATACAGAATCTTTGTGACCACTCATGGTCTTACAGGTACCTGTCTTGACGTCCCATAGTCTCACCGTCTTATCTCTACTTCCCGATACGATGAACTCTGAATCACTGGATATAGCCACAGATGATAAAGAACAAGTGTGACCACTCATGGTCTTACAGGTACCTGTCTTGACGTCCCATAGTCTCACCGTCTAATCTCAACTTCCCGATACGATGAACTCTGAATCACTGGATATAGCCACAGCATATACAGAATCTGTGTGACCACTCATGGTCTTACAGGTACCTGTCTTGACGTCCCATAGTCTCACCGTCTAATCATTACTTCCCGATACGATGAACTCTGAATCACTGGATATAGCCACAGCATATACAGAATCTGTGTGACCACTCATGGTCTTACAGGTACCTGTCTTGACGTCCCATAGTCTCACCGTATTATCTCAACTTCCCGATACGATGAACTCTGAATCACTGGATATAGCCACAGCATATACAGAATCTGTGTGACCACTCATGGTCTTACAGGTACCTGTCTTGACGTCCCATAGTCTCACCGTATTATCTCAACTTCCCAATACGATGAACTCTGAATCACTGGATATAGCCACAGCAGATACATAACTAGTGTGACCACTCATGGTCTTACAGGTACCTGTCTTGACGTCCCATAGTCTCACCGTCTAATCTGCACTTCCCGATACGATGAACTCTGAATCACTGGATATAGCCACAGATAATACAGAATCTTTGTGACCACTCATGGTCTTACAGGTACCTGTCTTGACGTCCCATAGTCTCACCGTATTATCTTAACTTCCCGATACGATGAACTCTGAATCACTGGTTATAGCCACAGCATATACAGAATCTGTGTGACCACTCATGGTCTTACAGGTACCTTTCTTGACGTCCCATAGTCTCACCGTCTTATCTCTACTTCCCGATACGATGAACTCTGAATCACTGGATATAGCCACAGCAGATACATAACTAGTGCGACCACTCATGGTCTTACAGGTACCTGTCTTGACGTCCCATAGTCTCACCGTCTAATCTGCACTTCCCGATACGATGAACTCTGAATCACTGGATATAGCCACAGCATATACAGAATCTGTGTGACCACTCATGGTCTTACAGGTACCTGTCTTGACGTCCCATAGTCTCACCGTCTAATCATTACTTCCCGATACGATGAACTCTGAATCATTGGATATAGCCACAGATGATAAAGAACAAGTGTGACCACTCATGGTCTTACAGGTACCTGTCTTGACGTCCCATAGTCTCACCGTATTATCTTAACTTCCCAATACGATGAACTCTGAATCACTGGATATAGCCACAGCATATACAGAATCTGTGTGACCACTCATGGTCTTACAGGTACCTGTCTTGACGTCCCATAGTCTCACCGTCTAATCATTACTTCCCGATACGATGAACTCTGAATCACTGGTTATAGCCACAGCATATACAGAATCTGTGTGACCACTCATGGTCTTACAGGTACCTGTCTTGACGTCCCATAGTCTCACCGTATTATCATCACTTCCCGATACGATGAACTCTGAATCACTGGTTATAGCCACAGCATATACAGAATCTGTGTGACCACTCATGGTCTTACAGGTACCTGTCTTGACGTCCCATAGTCTCACCGTATTATCTCAACTTCCCAATACGATGAACTCTGAATCACTGGATATAGCCACAGATAATACAGAATCTTTGTGACCACTCATGGTCTTACAGGTACCTGTCTTGACGTCCCATAGTCTCACCGTATTATCTCAACTTCCCGATACGATGAACTCTGAATCACTGGATATAGCCACAGCATATACTCAATCTGTGTGACCACTCATGGTCTTACAGGTACCTGTCTTGACGTCCCATAGTCTCACCGTCTTATCTCTACTTCCCGATACGATGAACTCTGAATCACTGGATATAGCCACAGCATATACAGAATCTGTGTGACCACTCATGGTCTTACAGGTACCTTTCTTGACGTCCCATAGTCTCACCGTCTAATCTCAACTTCCCGATACGATGAACTCTGAATCACTGGATATAGCCACAGCATATACAGAATCTGTGTGACCACTCATGGTCTTACAGGTACCTGTCTTGACGTCCCATAGTCTCACCGTCTAATCATTACTTCCCGATACGATGAACTCTGAATCACTGGATATAGCCACAGCATATACAGAATCTGTGTGACCACTCATGGTCTTACAGGTACCTGTCTTGACGTCCCATAGTCTCACCGTATTATCTCAACTTCCCGATACGATGAACTCTGAATCACTGGATATAGCCACAGCATATACAGAATCTGTGTGACCACTCATGGTCTTACAGGTACCTGTCTTGACGTCCCATAGTCTCACCGTCTAATCATTACTTCCCGATACGATGAACTCTGAATCATTGGATATAGCCACAGCATATACAGAATCTTTGTGACCACTCATGGTCTTACAGGTACCTGTCTTGACGTCCCATAGTCTCACCGTCTAATCATTACTTCCCGATACGATGAACTCTGAATCACTGGATATAGCCACAGCATATACTCAATCTGTGTGACCACTCATGGTCTTACAGGTACCTGTCTTGACGTCCCATAGTCTCACCGTCTTATCTCAACTTCCCGATACGATGAACTCTGAATCACTGGATATAGCCACAGCATATACAGAATCTGTGTGACCACTCATGGTCTTACAGGTACCTGTCTTGACGTCCCATAGTCTCACCGTATTATCTCAACTTCCCGATACGATGAACTCTGAATCACTGGATATAGCCACAGCATATACATAACTAGTGTGACCACTCATGGTCTTACAGGTACCTGTCTTGACGTCCCATAGTCTCACCGTATTATCTTAACTTCCCAATACGATGAACTCTGAATCACTGGATATAGCCACAGCATATACTCAATCTGTGTGACCACTCATGGTCTTACAGGTACCTGTCTTGACGTCCCATAGTCTCACCGTCTTATCTCTACTTCCCGATACGATGAACTCTGAATCACTGGATATAGCCACAGCATATACAGAATCTGTGTGACCACTCATGGTCTTACAGGTACCTTTCTTGACGTCCCATAGTCTCACCGTCTAATCATTACTTCCCGATACGATGAACTCTGAATCACTGGATATAGCCACAGCATATACAGAATCTGTGTGACCACTCATGGTCTTACAGGTACCTGTCTTGACGTCCCATAGTCTCACCGTCTAATCATTACTTCCCAATACGATGAACTCTGAATCACTGGTTATAGCCACAGCATATACAGAATCTGTGTGACCACTCATGGTCTTACAGGTACCTGTCTTGACGTCCCATAGTCTCACCGTATTATCTTAACTTCCCAATACGATGAACTCTGAATCACTGGATATAGCCACAGATAATACAGAATCTTTGTGACCACTCATGGTCTTACAGGTACCTGTCTTGACGTCCCATAGTCTCACCGTCTTATCTCTACTTCCCGATACGATGAACTCTGAATCACTGGATA